>JAUMGZ010202331.1:0-12467 GCA_032359645.1 Pododesmus macrochisma | reverse complement strand
CTGTCCTATCTTTTGGTTTTTCTCCTTTGGTCTTTTGTCGCGATATCGGTGAAATATTCCGGAAGTAACTTAAAATATGCCGTTTTTCGTGACAGCAATGCACAGCTTAATCTCCCTCTAAATTCTGTTTTATCACTACATATATAATAGTAAATACGAAAAAGGACCAACAATGACGATGTTCAAAATATTGAAGTCCATTGGCAATGGCAAAGAAAGAATACATATACAACAATTATTACTAAAATGTAAAAAGGAAACATCACGAACTTTAGAGAAGTAAAACCAGGTGCTCGCGTAGTAGTGAGCATTTCCTAGTACACGTGTGTCTACCGCCGTGATGTTAATTCCATGCCAATCCAGTATTTGTCAACCTTTCCACAGTTCATTATTCCTAGCCCTCCTCTGGATTGAATGTGATTGTCGTCCACAACGCATGTTTTCCTTCTTTATGTTCGTAACAGTTTGTTTAGCGAATATGCATTAATTGTCCTTTCTTGTTTTTGGTTTTTAAAAAAGAGGATCACATTCAAACCATTCCTTTCTTTCTTTCTCTCTTTATCTACTGTCGAGTCATATTGAACGTGTTTCAAAGTATTTATTTTTATTTTTTTTTCTTGTCTTGAAAATATATTTGATTCTTAATTTTTGTTTTTCTACTAGTAATACGGGTACAAAATATCAGTTCCGAGTCATCTATTAACAAATCGTTTGATATTTTGTATCCCAATTCTGATAAATTTCACCTTTAAAATCAATAAAAGCTTACCTTTCGTTATTTACAATAGTATATAAAATACAAATTTACGATTAGAAACGGACCACCAATCAATATTATATCTATAAGAGAAAATAACAAATCTGTTTGTGAGAAGTCTAAACTTGTTAATTAATTCATAGATGTATTACACGATTTACCTGCCACACTGATGACAATTTCTTAAGAAACTATTTCTCAAATGACCTTTATCAGTGAAAAGGATTGCCATACACATGAATGACACGGAAGCATCGCGGCGGGGGACTCATGTTTAGCAGGAAACGCCTACCCTATCGCGAGCACCTCATTTCGCTTCTAGTTTTTTTTTTTGTAAATGTTCGTGATGTTTCTTTTTTTAGTTCATAAATGTATATTTGGTTATTTTTTCCATGTACGTCCCACTTTTTCCTTTTGTTTGGCCATGTCCATGGACATTCGGATTAAGAATACCGTCTTGGTTTCTCGTATTGACTACTTTAACAAGTTTAATCATTGTACCTCTAAGATGTCATAGATTAATATTGTCTTTGATTAAATAGCAAGTATGGAAAGTTACGAAATAATGGCAGCAATGAAATAAACTTTGATTGTAGACTCAGATTTACAAATAGTCTTAATAACTTGATACCAATCGTATAATGGCGGTAATACAATTGGATAATGGACCACATGGAAGTGAGTATTGATTTCTAATGACACAGAAAGTAGTACAAACTGTCTTCCTCTGACATTAAATATAAACAAACGTGTAAGTGTTAATCTATGCACTCAAGCCGAGAATCAACGGTGTAAGAGCGACTCGGACAGAACATAAAAGCGAGAATATCGGTCGTTTTGTCAATATAAATTATATGAGGATTGAACTACAGATCGATTAGGAAATATAGCTTACATATAAATAACAGTCGATATTAACATGAAATAAGGGCTATTCTTATAATTGAGAATTGATATGATGTAATAAATTCTGAACGAGCTGTGTATGTCTCGATAACGAAGGTCAACTCTTCCAACACAACTGTCAGTAACAGGAATGAAGGACAACTCATATTCTAACAATATTTTAAAATCATTATATCTTTATGTTGCCTTTAATTTTAAGAAATATTCCATGTCTTTGCATTCTTAACAATGATATCAGGATTATTTGTGTATAGTTTTCGTCAATGTCGGCTTTGTGATTTAATTATTTAAATTTAATCGAAGTGCATGCTACTTTTTTTTACTTTATGATGTTACTTTTAGAAGGGATTTTTCTTTTATAAATAAACCAATTGGCGAGATTTGATTTTACGGAGAAAAATATTTCTACAATATGCCATATCGTTAGACGAACCTATTAGTTTTAATGTGGGTGTATTTCGCACCCATTCATGCTTCTTCCCAGGTGATATTCAATGGTGTTCCGTTGATTATCAATACAATACGTACAATGTGTGTAGTAATGATCGACTTCTTCATTGTTGTTCTGGTCCGTACATAACGTCAGAAGACAACCTCGACAAGATAAAGGGATTGAACTCCGAATGAACGATGCATGTAACAAGTATAACACCTTTCGCGTAGTACTACATGTATATTACGATAATTACGAAATATTTGAAAGGATGATTTATTTACATAAACTTGTGATACGGACTGATATACCATAGTGTTGTATTCAATTAAACATGCGACACGAATTGATATGACCTGGTATTGTATTCAATAAAACATGCACCACGAATTGATATGACCTGGTATTGTATTCAATTAAACATGCGACACGAATTGATATGACCTGTTATTGTATTCAATAAAACATGCACCACGAATTGATATGACATGTTCTAGAATTCAAAAAACCATGGTCATGCTACCGATCCTTCTTCACAGACAAATTTCATTTATTGTATTCATTACACAATAGAAACAGGAGACTTTATGTTGAAAGCAGAACAATCTCATAGGTGTATTTGATTTCGAATATGACTACGTACATGTATATCGATAACGTCTATGTCAATCTGATTAAAACCAGATCTACTTTTCTCCAGTTATTCTGATATCGCAATGCAGACTACTGAGCGACATCACGGGAGCAAAGTAGATCTGGTTTTAGTAAGATTGCGTCTATGTTTATATGACATTATCATGTTACCCTACTTCCGTTTTACCAAGTCGGATATGGTCGTTAAATTAAAAATAAAAAAACATGCTGCAAATCTGTAATTCAAAATGGTGGGCATAAAATGCAAAAGAAGTAAATACGTAGATTGAAGACGATATTCAAAGCCGTTAATTCATGGACATGGGCTAACAAAAGGAAAACGCGGGACGCGTACATAAAAAAGAACAAAACTACAATTAAAGACTAAAAAAGGAATCATCACGAACTTCTATTTTAAATAACTGGAAGCGAAACCAGGTGCTCGCGGTTTAGTAAGCGTTTCCTGTTACACATGTGTCAACCGCCGTGATGTTTTCGTGTCATTTCGGTATACGGCAACCCTCAACATTGTAAACTAGAAACACATGTCACCATTGGAAACTGTCACTATATCGTGACGAAAGAATAAAGGCCTAAGTATGACTAAGTCATACTCACACTTCGATATCTCATGGATTGTGCTGTTTTTCATTAAAAAAATAAATTATTCATATACATGTTAAACCATCTTTTCCAGAAAATCAGCTTGATTTGTATTGGGTTATTGTTTGTTTTTTGTTCAGATTTTGAGTTAATGCATGTGCTTAGAGAAACAAAACCTCATAAAATTATGTTTTTACGAACAAGTTCTACTAACCAATGCTATTACTTTGTCTGTATCTACATCATCTGGTGAAAAAGAACAGCGTGTACAACATTTTTATCATAGCATGTCATCTTGCTTTCAAGCCATCAGTATCAAAATAATCTAATTATAGTTGTATTAAAATACATTACTGTATATCATCATAGACGTGTTAAGTTTGAACATTGTTTGGATATTTCGGCTAAAATATTTCATATAATTTTACCGAAACGTGTTCAATATTAGCGCTGCAGATTTTTAAGATAATTAACTACTTTGTTTGGATAAGAACAGCTAAAATTTGTTGCTAACAATGAAGCTTGGAACAACATCAGATACTATAAATTACTTTATGTGATACAATTAGATACAATTATGTATTAGTCTAAGCACAAACTTTACTCCCTTCTCCCTCCTTCATCTACTCGAGTGTTCTGTTATACAACAGGATGAGTAGAATCATCAGAACAAACGACATTGATAAACCAACAATAGCCGCACCAAACAATTCAGCTTCAGAAAAAAGGAAATAAGTTGATGCCACAGCAATCCTCAAAACAAGTTGCCAATACGGACCGACTTGGGACAGGCACCAAGCACGAAACCAGACAATGTAGTTAAACCAGAATACGAGGTGACTCAAGGCACATATATATGTCAGTACATTTATATGTCAATATAATCGTACCACGTACATTTTATTCAGAACTAACGGTTCATTATAAGATGTAATCGGCAAACCTCATTCGATTCCGTACCTCACATCATAACTCGACTGTATTAGTTAAAGTGATATGCAGGTAACCATTATAATTTGCCATCTCACTACGTATGCAGAAAACAGCAGTATATCTAGACATTTGTATGTCGTTGAGCCATAGGCCTACTCATCAGAAAATAATTCAAACCTAACATTCCCAACATTTCTGCGGTTGCATCCCTTTAAAAGCTACGTTATTGAAACTATCCAGATTTGTGTGGGTGCAGCCATTTTGAAAGTAGTACTTAAGACATGTGGCCGCTTACGTTACACCACTCGTCGCACCTCAGCCGATTCCGTAAATCTAACCTCGGTTGTATCACTGAAGCGGCCATGTCTATAGACTGGTTACCTTCCCTGATACGCTTTGCAAAGTGTATGACACACCTAGGAATAGGTTTACCATTTCAAAATGCTTCCGCTAACAAAAATCTTGATGGTATTAATAACGTAGCTTTTAATATGATGCATCAACAGAAATGCTTTGGATTATTGTCTGATGATGTATGCACTTTTTCCTATATACGTAGTGAGAGGGTCTCTTTCCGGTGGGGAATTGTTGAGTGTACGTGCATATCACTTTACCTAATACATCCGAGGCATGATGTGAGGTACGGAATCGCCCGAGGTTTACCGTCCGAGGTACGTTTTAGGTAATCGGCCGAGGTGCGACTAGTGCAGAAGATGTTGTAATATTGGTGTATTATGTTATATTTGTGGTAAGTTCACGTGTTGAATGACAAGTATTATGACAAATCACATTTGTAATTTTTGAATTATGTTTTCAACCTTGAGTGACTTGAGTGGCAACCATGATGTTATTTTAAACATTTTACAAACGACATGTCATACTCATCTGAAGAAATCGGACAGACAAAGCAAAGCAACAAAATCTATTAATTCACATCAAAATGAACCTTGAAGTAATGTTAGAAACGAAGTAACAAATTGTTCTAAAGGGACATGTCTTTTTTTGTTTTTCGATTTAAGATATGGTAATGGCTGTCTATTTGTCGATCGAATTTTATTAAAAAAAAAATCACATGACAAGTGTATTGTATATTAAGTAACATCGGTATGAATGGCGTCTTGAAAGGCAGAAGAAAAGACAAAATCAGTAGTTCCTGTTTTAAAAGTTTTCACATCTAAAATACTAATGTTTAGTCTTATGCTCATATTATATGTCCTAAATGCATATTCAGTTGTTCACATAACAACATATTTAGAAGAACGATTCTTTCGTTTTCAACTATTTTTATGAAAAATCTGAATGAATTGATATATCAATTTCTAAAAATCAATATAACATCTTTTTTATTTTCTAGTGTATCTGTAAGAAAAAGTATATACTTTTTCATTTAAGAATGATAAAACATACTTGTGATGTGCTTTTTCGTATTTTTGAAGCAGAATATGTTTAGAGAAAAGAAATAATTTCTAATTACGATGTCGAAAAAAGTAATAGTGGAATTTTAAAGGTTTTTTCTTATTTTGTGTATTTCATCAATTCGATGGTATTAACAGCTAATTATCTTATTTTTTTTAAAAAGGGTAAAATCAGATTCTTGAAATACAGACAAATTAATGATGAAACTCTAGTACATGAATTTGTATATTACTGAGATGTTTTCGTTTTAACTAATTACGCTGCATTCTGCTTCCCTTTGCTTGACAGCTGGTCGTGTAAGCGAGCTTGGAGGGCACCGATGACGTTGAAAGCTATGCTTGTGGAGCTTTTGTTTATCCCTGTTAGGGTTAATTAAGTCAGACGAAAGACATGTTAAAAGGCACGTCCTTCGGAGGGAACGCTAAGCTTGCGGGTCCGTATAAGGGAATTTTAAACCTGGCACGTTAAAGATCCCCATGTTAAGTCTCTTTCAAGAATAGGCGGAGGGTGACGCTGTTGCATGAGCACGTTCTTCTTCCTGTACTATTCCTATGACTTGGATTTCCAGTTCCTGTTCCGCTTTTCTTCCTGTCGAATGAGTTGGTTTTCTCCTTTCGTAATTTGTCACGCTATCGGTGAAATTATCTCGAATAGTCGTTAAGCCCTTATTAAACAGACAAACAATCATCGAGATGTCTATGAATTCCATAAAAGTGATTTATCTTTATTCATATTCTAAATTAGTTTGTTTGTGGGTTATATATGTATACAATAATACATGTAAACAATACGGATGTTATTCATCTGAAATCTTCACGCCTTCAAGTTGGCTAATTGCTCTTTAAAAGGAACAAATCTGTTGTAAGCATTATTATATAGCTTTAGAATCAACATCGTATAGCCACATTTAGAAGTAATGTAATGCAAAAAACAAACTTCAAAGCTGAATGTTATTCGCACTTGATTCCAGACATATTGCGTGTTGTTCGCTTGCTGTGTTTGATACTTGTGTTATGTTCAGCATGCCCTTTAGCGAGCAACCATTAACACCAAACGTGTGCACATAGGTTTGATGATCCTCCTAAGAGAGCTATTAAATAAACATCAATTCATCAGACGGAAAACGGGTATTTAGCTAATAGGTAATCTAATTACATTACCAGCCGTCAGAAATACATAGATTTAGAATATTTTGATTATTGTCTCTCATGTTTGCTCAAAAGAATTAAGTGTTTTAATGAGCCAATGCGGGTTTTGTTGTGATTTTTATCACCTATACGACCTACATTGTGTACTTACAATTAATTGACTTTTTTACAAGTAGTGCGTGGTGTGTGGCCTTTGATTCAATGTCACAAAAGTTCTTCGCAAACATTTTGTAGCATGAATGAAAATATTTAATCTTGCTATCCTTTGTTTATATAAATTTCCAGATTAATTAGAATTGGAAATCGAAATCTCAGAGAGAACAGTTGTATTGATGTGTAGATCAAGAAGAAAAAAGTATGATTCAAAAAACTGTAATTCCATTCATCCGCCTGCTAAGAACTTTGCACAATGTATGTATTATTGGAAAAAAGAATAAAAAGGATCAACAAAACAAAAGCTATTGACCAACACCTTTTGAAGACTAAATTTGCGATTCTTTTCAAAACATCGTTACCGAGTTAAACTTAATCATCATATGTAATTTGGCTTCCATGCAGGTTCATAATCCTCTACGTGTCATTTTTAACCAGTAGTTCATACTGTTAATTAAGACAGTAAAGAAAAAAGATGAGCGATATCTTTCATTGTGGTGATTACATCATAAAGCAAACTTCACTAGGGTGAAGAAGTTAAGCTTCGATAGGATGAAGGAGATAAAACTTAGAGTAGAACTTCAGCAGGATGTGGGAAGTAGACCATTATTATGATTATTATGAAAAATTATTCCTATTGCTGAGTTTTTCTTCTTTGGTCTTTTATTGCGATATCGGTGACATACTCAAGAAGTGACGTGAAGCCCAAATTAAACAAACAAGCAAGTATAATCACTTTTGGTCAATTTTTCACAGCGATATTGTGTGTGAGTATGTTGGTTAAAGTTAGATAGGTTAATGATGTATTGTTTCTAGCGCTAAAGTTTGATTAAATGTAAGTGAAGGCGACATCGGCGAGAAAGGTACAGTATATATCAGGCTTATTTCAGCGAGCGGTAGTGTGTACATCTTATAAATGATATAAGAAACCAATGATTTTCACCATTTCCAGTATAATAACACATATAACGACTCTGCACATATTATATATCACTGACACATGATTGTTCTATTGGGTTTATAATATTAATCTGAAATAACAAATTCATTGCAATGGCAGTACGAGCATGATTAGTTTACATTAAAAACAGAAGAATTTATGGGCAAAAACTCGATTCTAAACTCAAGTATTACTTTAAACCCAATGTTTCAAATTTACAAATAACACCAAAGTAAATTTATCAACTGTAATCGATATGGCAAAGAGACACGTAATAAAGATATAGTAGATAAATTATGCTTTGAAGTTCACCGCGTAGCATCGGCTTGGCGTTGAAACAATCGATGCTAAAAATAAGTTGGTAACTGTAATTAAACCTAATCAAAAAACAACAAGTCGCATCGGCATGTATACATGTACATAATGTAGCAATTACGAAAATCATCAAAAAGTCTGAAATAATCAGACACACAAATACTGAAACACATCATTGAACAACCCACTCTTCGCTATTTTTGTATAATAAATACATATATATAACCGTATATCTGAGAATTTGGTCATTACAACTCTTTGTTTTACATAAAGCAAAGTCTATTTAAGGCAAACATGTTTTGGTAACATCTATGTTAACCCCCGCATGCTTAAACTGGTGGCAAGGATTTCTGGACATTTTTTTTATCCGATTCGTAATAGTCAGTTGATTAGAACAATTAACTATATAGCCATCACAGGAAATCGTTTTTTGAGTTTTTGTTCATCGTTTCTTAGCCAAGCCACAATTTTAAAATTTCTAAAGTGTATAAAACACGAAAAAACATGAATATCACAGCAAAGGTTGTTGACAAGCAAACACTTGTCTCACCAAATCAAAAAGTCACCATCAGAATGAACGAGCCAACTAAACGGGCATTCAAAACAACGTAAGACCAACCAAATGAGTGATAGAACAGAACTATATTGTCACAGAATTTCATGGTTCTTAACAATCAAAAAAAGATTAAGACAACAAGTAATGAATAGACTCAGTTAGAATATCAAGAATGAAAATTCAACGTAGACATATCAATATGTCGCTAATAGGTTTTTTATAACGAAAAATCTACACAAACTAACAGATCATCATTTAAAGAGAACACGTGCTTCAATATTTTCCATACAAGCTCATCGAATCTCTGCTGTAAAGTGCTACAACTATTTTCTTCTAAACGCAATGTTTAGGAGATCAATCACTTTTTGTTTACACGATTATCACAGTTAAATAGCGTTAAACAAAACTCGTTAGTCCACGGGGATACATCAGCCGCTATCATACACCATAGAGAAAAGTAAAAAGTATTACTTCGCCCTTAAAATTAATACGTAAACTTACGACAGATTGATCTTGTTCAGAATGGTCGCCAAATGATTCCCTACTGATCTCTAATGCGATTTATTACACGTGGTGCATAATAACTCGCCTAAAGTCATTAAAAATACATGAACACATGATTTAATAGTCAAATTGTCTACTTTTACTGGAAAACTTAAGAATAAATCAGTTAGTCCAGGAACTCTAACTACCTACTCAAAGGGCTATCAAATTTTGGATTTTCCTTGCTGACTGTGTGTAACCTTTGAAATCAATTTGTGTCACTTAGTTCTTTATTGGAATAAAAAGGTCAATGAATGTCGGTAAAAATTGTGTCAATTCATTCTTTTTTAAGAGTTCAATTCCTCGGGGTTGCTTTATTCAAAGACAAAAATACATTGAGTGTGCCTTCCTGGTGTATGTTATTCTACTTTTGTAAGAAGTTTTGTGTTTGAATAAAAGGTTCAAATTTGTAATTTATTCCTAAAATAATTGTCAATTCGTACTATTTCTTAGAGTTTAATTCATCATGGTTGTTTTATTCAGATATTGAATTTGCATTTAGCGTCCATTGATGACGGGGCTTATTGGCAGCTAGACCTGGACTAGGTTATCTCATACCGAGTATTGGTTTTACTCCTATAAATATTATAATTATTGGTGGCATGTTTCATTTGTAATCTTGTATTTTGAGAATATGTATAGCTGTATATTGATTGTCTGTGAATACAAAAATGCACTCTGAATCATGCCTTCGATTAATGTGATATTGATATAGAGGAAGGAGTCAAAACTCTGTGTGAGTCAACCCGCCCCGAACCCCAGATCTTGCTCGTAGCTGCCGTCATAAATGGACGCAAGAGAAGAATTAATTTTGAATAGACAAGACTTCAGCAAATCAAGGCTACATGGCCAAAGGGGGAAGTGGTTATGATGTATAAAAACCATACACAATAATAATACAAAATTGTCTTGTCAAAATATAAAATGTGCGCGTATTTAAGACAGGAATTTTTAAACGTATTCCTCTGTACACGTGTTACGAACAACACAGTTCTCATTAGCAAAGGTGACGTTATAATAGATATATAGAATTAAATATTATCAAAAGACAGACAGACTGACTGACTTACTTACATTAAAGAAAGCCAAAATATGCATCGAACACAACAATTTAGAATACAGGCAAGTATGAAACTGTATCTTCATAGGTCCGAAACTCAAAAATAAATGGCAGAACGTTATGAATCGGGATTAAATGACGGCCTGCCTCACATACAGCAATGGCCCCTCGAGGGGAAAATATTCAGTATAACATGTGTTCGGAAGCAAATGCTTATGGGTTATGGCTACCCTCGTAATGCAAAATATTTTTCGGTAATTCAACATGGGCAATCAAAATGAAGTGCGTTATATCATAGCTGGTTTTATTACAATTTTAATCATTTGTGTTTAATACTGTAAAAAATAAAACAATTTTCCTCTTCGTTGGTATTGTACATTAACTCACTTTATTGGACATTACATCTGTCATATTCTCCTTGTACAAACTAAAGACAGTAGACATCAGATATCCAAAGTGGTATGAGAATATTTGTGTTGAAATTCTTGTCAATCTTCTCATATCCTTTCTTTCAATCCCCTGTAAGCGCTGTGTGGTGTCTAATCTCCGTCAATCGCGTCAGGGAAGAGACACTTTAGTGACTTCTAATTCGAGTCCTACATGACTTCTAGCTTGTTAAACTAGCAAGGCTTAACGTAGGGGTTTTTATTAAATTGTAGCACTGCAAATCGACGGTCGACAAATCCAATTTCGTATAAATATGAGCTACTTAAAGAAAAGATTTGTCACCGACGAGAAAATACTGACTATATATGTATATATGTACATGCTCTCTTTTAATAGTATTATATTGCTAATTAAGACATTCGAATTCAAGGATGTAGATATTTCTGAACACCAACACTTATATTTACCATCGAAATCGCGTTACATGTATCATCTACCGAATGTAAAAGTTTTTTTATTTTTAAACTTAAATATTATAAAGATCACGTAGATAGATTGAACCTAATGACATTTGGCAGACGATAGTTTGTAGCTTCGTGTGTCTCAAAGGAGAACAAAGACAATTGCACCGCAGAGAAGTTAACAGGGTGAAAATACAAAAATGCAACCTGAATCATGCCTCCGATAAATATGATATGAAACCCACTTTACCAACAGTGACGACAGAAAAACCAACGAAACACAAGCCAACAAATGTGTTTTTGAATGGAAGTGAGGAACATATACCACGTTCCATGAAATATTCAGACTCATTTAAAGACTTTGATAAAATAAATAGCCAACCAAACATCAATCGGAACACCTCGGATGGGCGACCAGCGTTCCTCGTAGACCAAACTTCATAAATGCCGAGTCTTCCCATAAATAGTATAATGGAATGTTTACAATTCTCACATACTCATCGCCCTACGGAGATATTTTACTTTATATAAATTATGATCAACTGGTTTCGCTTCTAGGTTTTAAATAGAAGTTCGTTATGTTTAGAAGTTCGTTATGTTTCCTTTTTTAGTTGATAAATGTATATTTGGTTCCTTTTTTTCTGTGTGCGTCCAAAGTTTCCTTTTGTGTGCTCATGTCCATGGACTTACGGTTTTTGAATATCGTCTTGGTTTTTCGTATTTACTACTTTACTAATACGTTTATTAGTTTCTTCTACTCTTTTTAGTTAAGTATGCAGTATTGATCGGTACAGGTGTGCAATCTCTCAAGCATGCCCAAATGAAGCCACTAAAGCTCAATACTGACAGTGGTTCAATGTTGGCAGATATGAATATGTTGAGCGTCAAAGTAGTCCACAAAGTCATTTTCGACATCATATTTCTTTTGAACGATCATTTAAAAACAACAGACAACACTAACAGAATACAGATCTTATTTGCTGTTCTAATTTACCTGGGAAACTTAAATGTTATCAAGTTCAGCCCAACATAAATCTTAAACCCCTCTAATATGATATAAGTAACATATGCACGCAAAACGGAATAGAAACAAATACATAGCAGCTTTATAATTAGTTGCTACGCTCAGAAAGTCCGTATCAATTGCCCTTAGTCGGTCTGCATGGATTACTAGTCTTGATGATTATTGTGATGTCGATTTAATTAATTACATTCCGGTGCTT
>JAUMGZ010202320.1:0-12467 GCA_032359645.1 Pododesmus macrochisma | reverse complement strand
TTTTCATAACGGACCGGTCTGTCGCAGCCCCGCTTTTTTTTTTTTTTTTTTTTTTTTTTTTCATAATTGGCAGGTAGTGTGGCCAAGTTTGAAATTTTTTAAAGTTTAAATCCATGTTGCGGCCCAGTCTGAAAAAATTGCACGGCCCAATATGAATAAAAAACAATTTCAATGTATGAAGTCATGTAATTGTTACCAACAATGAACATATATTTGGGGGTTTTCTTATGTATCCAGGGACAAAAGTGGTAATCTGACAATCTGGTGTTAAATTTTATTTATTTATTTATTCATTTATTTATTTATTTATTTATTTATTATTTATTTATTTATTTATTTATTTTTTATTATTTTATATATCCTGTTGGTGACGAAGGCTCTATTCGTAAATATTATACATTTGCATGTCTTTTTTAATGTCCTTTTTGATAAACTTAAACCAGATGTCTTAATTATTGTACATGCTGTCTTCTTTTCTGAATCATCACATATACAACGTGAGCGAAAAGTAAATCAAACCTGTATTTTTTAATCAATCGATTAATCAACTCATTATTCAATTATTGAATCACTCATTCGTTAATTTGGTTGGTCGTTTGTTTGTGGATTCGTTCGTTCATTCATTCATTCATTCATTCATACAGTCGTATATGCCCTCTCTGTGGTAGCTTAGACGAAATATGTGCCGGCGAGGACATATTTGATTTTCTCTTTAGCGTCCATTCAATTGCGGTTGTTTCCGAGCTAAACCTGGAATGCTGGATGAGAGAATCTCACAAATAATTTCGTTAGCGACATCTTGGTGAGGTTGTACAGTACCAAAATCTCGCCACATATAGCAAAATGTGTGTAATTTGCAAATGGAGTACATATAAATATTTCGCACGCGTGTGTGTGTGTGTGTGAGTGTGTGTGTGGAATGACAGAATCAATGACTCACTCACTTACTCAATGAATGAATGAATGAATGAATGAACAAACGAACGAACAAACGAAAGAAAGACTTAACGATCGAAGAAACAAACGAAGAAACAAACGAACGTGTATGCTTCTACTTCTGACATGATTAGTAGTCCTGGTTTTTGGTCCCCTAAAACCAGGGGAAAATTTAAAAGTTGTTCCTCTGGCTTAAGAGGGACACCTACTGATCACGGGGTCGTTGTGGAAAAGTTGCTATTCATTTGCTTACTCTTTGTATCATTGACAGGACTCTAGCATCCAAGTTTTTTTTTTCATATTTGGCAGGTAGTGTGGCCAAATATGAAATTTTTTATACGTTTGAATGCATGTTGCGGCCCAGTCTGAAAAAAATCACGGCCCAATATGCATAAAAAACAATTTCAAGGCATGAAGTCATGTATTTGTTGCCAAAAACGAACATATATTTGAGGGTTTTTCTTATGTAACCAGGTATAAAAGTGGTAATCTGCGATCTGGTGTTAAATTTCATTTATTCATTTGTTTATAATTCATTATTTTATGTTTTTTTTTTTTTTTTTTTTTTCATATATCCTGTTGGTGACGAAGGCTATATTTGTAAACATGTTAATGATAAGATTAACATTAACATGTTTTTTTTAATGTCCTTTTTTATTAAACTCAAACCAGATGTCATAATTGTTGTACATTTTGTCTTCTTTTCTGAATCATCACATATAAAACCTGAGCGAAAAGTCGTTCAAACCTGTTTTTTTTTTTTTTTTTTTTTTTTAAATCAATCCATTAATCAACTCATTATTCAATTATTGAATCACTCACCCGGTTGGTCGGTCGTTTGTGTATTCGTTCGTTCATTCATTCATTCATACAGTCGTATATGCCCTCTCTGTGGTAGCCTATAGACGAAATATGTGCCGGCGACGACATTTTGGTACGCAGGGACATTTTGGTACTCTACAATCTCCGCTATATTTTGGTACTCAACCGCGGCCACATTTAACAGGGGATCGATTCTAGTATTGCTACATAGCGATTTAAACTTCAAAATACTACTCCTTCTACAGTTTTGAGGCTAAGCCAACAATAACTTACAACTGTAATACTATTGATATGTTTTTCTAAGATATGTCTTGATTTGGCCCTGGGGTTAAGTAGAATTGCAACGTAAGATTTACAAATAATTATAGGTAACAAAGGTGCTCTACAATGTGGTCCAATTAAACAAAAATGGGTATTTTAGTGATTATTTCATGTGTATTACAACTGTAAGACATATGCGTCTACGGGCTATTGCATAGTACTTATTGAAAAAGGAATCTTTTATAATTTATATTAATCTGGCTGATTACCGGTTTCAAAAAGACTTTTTTTCACATGTAAAGAACATACATATAGCCTGTTATTAAAAAGTTAAGAAGTTTCAACTTCATTAAGAAAGTTTTTAATCGGTAAATTAAATTACTTCGTTTTGCCTATTTTATACAATTTATTTTTTGTTTTTGTTTGTTTTTATAAATTAATAATGGAAAATGCCGTCACAACTGAAAATTTATATCGATGTTTACATAGTTGGTATCAAAATCATCCTTTATTTATTGACAATGATTTAAGATATAGCTGCAAAGCAATTGAGCCATTTTGTACTGTTGATAAGGACAATATTAGGGTATTATATTCTGAATGGATGAACAAGGTGTTCTACAACAAGGAGCTCTAGTTTGACGTACGTCACCCTAAGTTGTTTAAGAAATCACACTGACACGCAAGCACACACGCATGCACACGCTCACACCTTGAGATAAGTGAATGAAATGACTTGAACAACTGTATCTATATCCAAGAACCAATGACAGTAAGCACCATTAAATATTATAAAGTCACAAACTGACAAAAGAATTATGGTATCTACATTATTATTCATAATCCATATTAATTTTATAATTTAGTCATGCGATATAACTGTGAGAAGTTCGTGGTTAACATAAAAATCTATTTTTCTTCCCGGTTCAAAGAAACCTCTTTCTGGTGTCATATCTCTAGTATTTACTTCTTATTTCTTTCTAACTACTTTAAATATTGAATACAGTATTGATATAAGTATACTCACGTGCTGTCTGGTTTAAGACTACCAAGACAACGATCAATGCAATCAACGTTAAACGATGTGTCGACATGTTTCGACTTTGAAATCCAGAGCCAAATTAAAATACTCGCGTTCCCTTCGGTTTTAAATACATCAAATAATTTAAATAAGGACGGAACAAGTCTTTCCCGTTTGATGCTATTTGTACAACGTAGTGATGAATATATTTATAGTGTTGAACTACAACATGTGTTATTGAGAACTGCGCAATAACCATGACACTCGTGCAAACGGAAAAAACAACTCGAACAACAATAAAACTAAAACCAGGAGACTGCAAGGGACCCAATGTTTGTATTTCCGTGACATCCCTTGTTTCTGAGTATCGAACATTTACAAGAGCACCACCGGGCGGAGCAATTCGTACAATACAGCACCGCCATTGAGTGCATTTTAAACAGACTCTAAATCGTATTGTGTACGGAGAGGGTCCAAAGTAACTAGGTGAGCCTATGCTGTATATTTGTAGCAAAAACATTTTTTAAATACTGCAAATGCATAAAATATTGTGCTTATGCTATTATTTTCTGCATTTGCTATACATTAATACATATTCTATATGTCCAGAAAGGGTCAAAAGTTATCGCTGTGCATACACTATAAGTATAAGTGTAGCGAATGCTCTACTGCTTCGGTTATTTCTGTATCAAGCCGGTTGCGTTAGTTGGGGCGAATTTTTTTTTTCCACAAACTAGTTTTAGTTCAAACCAGTTCAGCAAACTTTCCATTTGTTCGACAAAGTGGTTTAAAACTAGGTTTAAACTAAAACCGGTTTTTTGCCTTGATGCTGGTAACCTAAATCCGGTTTGCTAAACCGATCAAACCACCTCGCCTAGGTTTAGTGCACAGAGCAAGATGACGGCTGCCACAGTCACCTGTAGCAATAATTTTGGAGTAAAATTTTTCTCAAATTTCAATGTATATAGGGTCTAATTAATGCACGGGAATGACTTGCGGTTTATGTAGTTTTCCTGACAATGTTGGGGTGTTTTATTGGAATTTGACTGCCGTCTATGGCTTAACAGAGAAGCAAACGTTTCTTTATCGTTTAAAAACAATCTTCATCTCTATACTCTTGAAGAATAAAGGCGATTTTTTTTTTACGTTGAGGAGGAATCAAAGCTTCCACGACTGAAAGTGTTTTATGTAATCAAGTAGCAACTAGGCCTATAATTTTAGTATCATCAAAAGTGTCTAAATTGGTTAAATATTGGCTATTACAAGTTTTTATACCTTATACGCCATTT
This sequence comes from Pododesmus macrochisma, assembly GCA_032359645.1. NCBI lineage: Eukaryota > Metazoa > Mollusca > Bivalvia > Pectinida > Anomiidae > Pododesmus > Pododesmus macrochisma. The sequence goes on along the minus strand of JAUMGZ010202320.1, from coordinate 8,138 downwards.
TTGAAAATAGAACTATTCATTTGTTTCCCAAGAGTAAACTGGGTTGAGTTTAAGAACCGGTTGAAAACTAGTTTGAAACCATAAACCAAAACCTGTACTAGTTTATTTGCAACAAATTCGCCCTTGATTTAGCCGATCTGCCTGGGTCACGTTAAAAGTATTTAACTTGCTTATATAACATATGTTATCTTGATCATAAAGTGATATCAACTGAAGAGATGTGTTACACGTTTGTTTTAAAAAAAAAACATACTCTTTATCAAAGACATTCTTGGCATAGAGAATGATTCGACGTTTAAAGTATAAATACCAATGCATTCTCCGTAAACCATAACAAATGTCCAACTGCTTCTTGTGTTTCTTTATCACGTGATCTTGCGTTAATTCTGTCCGTCTGTCCCTCTATCCTCCGTAGACTGGTTACCTTCCCTGATATGCTGCGCAATATATATGTGTCAGACTGTATGACACAACTGGGAACCCGTATATATCCACCGGTCACACTTTGGTTAGACTTTTTGATCGCCTCATTTTACTAAGAAGTTTAAATCCCACAGATTCGAAACTTCATATTTTGTTTCACCTTGAAGTGATCGACAATACAGGAGCGAGCATACAGTATATAGATATAAGCATTAATGATAAACTACAGTAGACTACAGTTATTTTGGATGAATGAGAATATTTCTATCCATTCTAGTAAAAAAAAATGCAGCAAACGCATTTCGTTAACGTCATCAACTAAAGTATTTTCCCGAAACACTCTTTTATAAGTTGTCGTATAAATGAAGAAGAAACAGGATGAAAATATAAACAAGTGATTTTGAAAGGAAGATATAAAACTCACACTAAATGTAGGACGCATTTACGTACTGTGTCTCTACCTATATATTGCAATGTTATTATCTCCCCTTATATTGTAATATTGTATTATGACGTCATAGTTGTTACAATGATATTAACGAAATCATTTGAAGGTGACCTCAAGTCTTGAAAGCGCAAGCGACATGCCATTCGGGCATACTCAAAGACCATACGGTAACAGTATCATTTCTTATTTTTTTGTATTGTTGATAATGTTCGAACAACAAACTCCACAACCTTATTTTAAAAAACTAAAGCGAAACCAGCAAGAGACGCTCAAAGATCGTACGGTACCGGTAGCATTTATATTACTATCTTGTTGATGATTTAATATCAAATTCTATAAACATAAAGCTAAAAACGAAATATCATAACTTATTTTAACAAGAGGCCCATTGGGCCTTAACGTCCATCTGGTTGAAATTTGCCCTGTAGTGTCAGAGGAGAAGTCGTTTGAAGGCATACTTTCAAATTTACCACTTTTGGCCCCACCCACATGTCCCTCAGGGGTCAGGGACTTCATTTGTACAATATTGAATCCCCTTACCCTAAGGATGCTTCCTGCCAAATTTAGTTGAAATCTGCCAAAAATTCCCAAAGGAGATGTCGTTTAAAGGCATACTGTCAAATTTACCCTAAAGGCCCCGCCCACATGTCCCCTGTGGTGGTGGTGGTGGTGGTGGTGGGGGGGGGGGGGTCGGGCGACTTCATTTGTACAATCTCGAATCCCCTTCCTTCCCCTAAGGATGCTTCCTGCCAACTTTGGTTGAAATCTGCCCAATAGATTCAGATACGATGTCGTTTGAAGGCAAACAGTCAAATTTACCCCGAAAGTCCCCGCCCACATGTCCCCTTGTTGACACTTTTTTTATTTTAAATTTTAAATCAATTTTTTAAGCAAAATGTACATGTTCAGTGCATTAAGCATAATTTGTTTGCCTAATTTATTCGGGCACAAGGGAAATAATCTTGAAGAATCGTCATTTGTGAACTAAATTTTTGAAATGTTTTATATACCCCGAGGCCTTGGTACAAAGACTTGATAATACATTGTAGATATAATCAGCTTATTTCCTTGTGACATATTTATATATAGATATATGCATGTTTATAAAGGATCCGAGGTTGGACAGTGAGAGGGATAACACTTCCTCTTACTCATTATCCGGATACACATGATATATAACAAAGTGTATTGTTGTCCCAAGCGCTTTGTATACATATTACAAGTGTGTATTACTCATGTGTCAGTGAACAAACTATCTAGCCTTCAACTAAAGTGATCTAGAGAAGTTTCCAATATCAAATGTTTTAACCGTACCTACACCATCTCTCTCTCACACACTCCGAACAATGCAAATCCTCTTCAACAACTGATTGCAGCTTCACTTGAGTTATAGATATAGATGACTGTTTCGGAGAGACTAAACCCACTTACAATGTACTAATAATATCTGAAACTAGAACACTGCATGTCAAACAGGGCCCCGCCAAGATGGTCAAGAAATGGGATGGCTAGAAATTGAAGCTGTAGTATTTCGGACAAAAATCTTTAAACAATATTTATTAAACGGTAAAATTGAAAAGCATTGGTTAAGAATTGAGGCCGAAGAAATTCGGACAACATTATGTGGACAGACAGACAGACAGACAGACAGACAGACATGCGTGGCCCTAATAAGCACATTGTATGTTGTACCACTGATCAATATGTCCTCACATACTGTAAGTTGTACCACGGATCAACATGTCCTCACATACTGTATGTTGTACTACGGATCAACATGTCCTCACATACTGTATGTTGTACCACTGATCAACATGTCCTCACACATTTTCATCATTTTCCAAACATGAAACAACGATAGGGACAAGTCAAAACTACATTGTTGAAAAGTCGAAATAATTTCAAGTATTCATCATCGTTGATTCGGCTTTTCGCCATCGTTGGTTTCTTTGTTTTGATTTTTTACCATCGCACTTTTGTTGTTTCAATTGACGTCATTTAATGAATATGCCGCGGTTGCTCCAACGGGATACCGTATCAATGGAATTATGCAAGGGGGATATTTTTGTTAACCATATTAGTAATCAAACCAAAGGTTAATGGAGGACACACTTTAAATAAGTGTGTCTCTGCCTATATATTGCAACGTTATCATCTCCCCTTATATCGTAATATTGTATTATGACGTCATAGTTGTAACCATAATATTTACGAAATCATCTGAAGATGGCCTCATGTTTTGAAATAGCTGGCGATATGTTTTGCAGAAAAGGGTATGGACAGAGACATAAAGGTACATGTATCAATTCTATTTTTGCTTAGTAGATAGTTTTTGTCTAAAAGCATCAATTGAAAGCTTAAAAAAAACTTGAAAACTTAAAATGAAATAATATGTCCACAAAGAGATGGTGCGTCCTAAAACACGCGTTTCAACCGTTATGATCTATGCTGTAAATGTTCGGTACATGTGTATGTTTATGATTAAACAAAACATGAAGCAAACATATTGCATTACGTTTCACCCATTGAATTATGTTTTTGTGAAATACTCCTTAAACAATTGCAATATAAAACAAAGAAAAATAAGATCCTCAACAATATAACTAAGTACGGTGACCTGTTATGGGCCCAAGCGGCACATTCATTCAATAAGGTAAAGAAAAAACAACGAAACTACGATGGTGAAAATTCAGACAACGCAACAACGATGGTAAAAAGTCGAAACTACGACGATGAATTGTCAAAACTACGATGTTTAAATATCGAAACAACGAAAGTGAAATGTCAAAACAACGATGGTGAAATGTCAAAACAACAATGGTGAAAAGTTGAAACAACGATGGTAAAAGTCAAAACAACGATGGTGAAAAGTCGAAACAACGAAACAACGATGATAAAAAGTCGAAATTAGGATGGTGAAAAGTCGAAACAATGTTGGTAAAAAAGTCAAAACTACGATTGTGAGAAGTCAAAACAACGATGGCGAAAAGTCAAAACTACCATGGTGAAATGTCGAAACTACGATGGTGAAATGTCGAAACAACGATGGTGAAACGTCGAAACTAGGATGGTAAAAAGTCGATAATACGATGGTGAAATGTCTAAAAAACGATGATAAAAAGTCGAAACAACGATGGTGAAAAGTCGAAACTACGATGATTAAAACTTAAAACAACTATAGTGATTACTCGAATTGATGTTTCTTAATAACGAAAGCACGATTGAGAAAAGTCGAAAGTCAAAACTGCGATGGTGAAGTCGTAATCATTTCGAGTTCTCTCTATCGTTTTTTTCGATTTGTCATCAACGTTGTGTCGGCTTTTCGCCATCGTTGGTTTCGTTGTTTCGACTTTTCACCATCGTACTCTTGTTGTTTCGATTGACGTCATTTAATAAATATGCCGCGATTGCTCCTTTTGGATACCGTATCTAGGGGATTATGGAACGAGGGTATTTTTGTTAAGCTATAAGTAATCAATCCCAAGGAAAACGGATGACACACTTTAAATAAGTGTATTTCTGCCTATATATTGCAACGTTATCATCTCCCCTTATATTGTAATAGTGTATTATGACGTCATAGTTGTAACCATGATATTTAGGAAATAAACTGAAGATGACCTCATGTTTTGAAAGAGCTGGCGATATGCTTTGCAGCAAATGGTATGGAATAAGACCTAACGGTACCAGTATCACTTGTTTTTTTGCGTAGTAGATAGTTTTTGTCTAAAAGCACCAATGTTAAGCGTAAAAAGAATCTTCATCTTATTTTAAAATACTAAAGTGAAATAATATGTTTACAAAGAGATGGTGCGTCTTGAAACACGCGTTTCAACCGTTGTGATCTATGCTGTTAATGTTCGATACATGTGTATGTTTATGGTAAAACAAAACACGTAGCAATCATATTGCGTTACGTTTCACTAATTGAATTATGTTTTTGCAAACACCCCCTACAAGAAAAATAAGATCCGCAACAATATAACTAAGTACGGTGACCCGTTGTGGGCCATAGCGGGATATTTATTAAATAAGGTAACAACGAAACTACGATAGTGAAAAGTCGAAACATGGCAACAATGATGATGAAAAGTCGAAACTACGTTAGTGAAAAGTCCAATCTGATAGAAACCAGATCTACTTTGCTCCCGGGATGTCGCTAGATAGATAATTTCCCCTGCGGTATCCAAATAACGGGAACAAAGCAGATCTTGTTTTAATCAGATTGGTGGAAAAGTCGAAAAAAATACGATGCTAAAAAGTCAAAACAACGCAAAAATGATGCTGAAAAGTCGAAACGACGATGGTGAAATGTCAAAACAACGATGGTGAAAAGTCTAAACAGCGCAAAAACGATGATAAAAAGTCGAAACTACGATGGTGAAACGTCGAAACTAGGTTGGTAAAAAATCGATAATACGAACGTGAAATGTCGATACAACGATGATGAAAAGTCGAAACAACGATGATGAAATGTCAAAACAACGATGATGAAAAGTCGAAACAACGATGATGAAAAGTCGAAACAACGATGGTGAAATGTCAAAACAATGATGGTGAAAAGTCGAAACAACAAAACAATGATAATGAAAAGTCGAAGATACGATGGTGAAATGTCGAAACAATGTTGATAAAAAGTCAAAACTACGATGGTGAAAAGTCAAAACAACGATGGTGAAAAGTTGAAACAACGATGGTGAAATATCAAAACAACGATGGAGAAAAGTCGAAACAACGAAAAAAACGATGATAAAAAGACGAAACTATGATGGTTAAATGTCGATAACACGATGGTGAAATGTCTAAAAAACAATGATGAAAAGTCGAAACAACGATGGTGAAAAGTCGAAACTACGATGGTGAAAAGTCGAAACAACGATGGTGAAAAGTCGAAACTACGGTGGTAAATCAACGAAACAACGATGATGAAATGTCGAAACAACGATGGTTAAACGTCGCAGCTAGGATGGTAAAAAGTCGATAATACGAACGTGAAATGTCGAAACAACGAAGATGAAAAGTCGAAACAACGATGATGAAATTTCAAAACAACGATGATGAAAAGTCGAAATGACGAAGATGAAAAGTCGAAAGAACGATGGTGAAACAACGAAACAACGATGATGAAATGTCGAAACAACGAAGATGAAATGTCGAAACAACGATGATGATAAGTCTCGAAACAACGATGATTAAATGCCAAACAACGATGATGAAAAGTCGAAACAACGATGCTGAAAAGTCGAAACAACGATGGTGAAATGTCAAAACAACGATGGAGAAAATTGGAAACAACGAAAAAACGGTGATGAAAAGTCGAAACTACGATGGTGAAATGTCGAAACAATGTAAGTAAAAAGTCAAAACTACGATAGTGGAATATCGAAACAAACAAAAATGGTGAAAAGTCGAAATTACGATGGTGAAAAGTCGATAATACGATGGTGAAATGTCGACACTACGATACGGAAAGTCGAAACAATGATGGTGAAAAGTCGAAACAACGATGGTCAAAAGTCGAAACTACGATTGTTAAAAGTCAAATTTACGATGGTGAAAAGTCGAAACTACAATAGTAAAATGCGAAACAACAATGGTGAAAACTCGAAACAACAATGATGAAAAGTCGAAAGTACGAAGGTGAAATGTCGAAACAACGATGGTGAACAGTCGAAACTACGATGGTGAAAAGTCGAAAATACGATTGTTAAAAGTCAAATTTTCGATGGTGAAAAGTCGAAACTACGACAGTAAAAATTCAAAACAACGAACAAACAATGGTAAATGTCGAAAGTACGATGGTAAAAAGTCGAAACAACGAATGAATGATGGTGAAAAGTCGAAACAACGAAACTACGAAGGTGAAAATACGAAACAACTATAGTGAAAACTCGAATTAATGTTTCTAAATAACGAAAGCACGATTGAGAAAAGTCAAAACGTCAAAACTACGATGGTGAAGTCGAAATCATTTCGAGTTCTCTCTATCATTTTTCGATTTGTCATCAACGTTGTGTCGGCTTTTCGCCAGCGTTGGTTTCGTTGTTTCGACTTTTCACCATCGTACTTTTGTTGTTTCGACTTTACGTCATTTAATAAATATGCCGCAATTGCTCCAACGGGATACCGTATCTAGGGGATTGTGCAAGGAGGATATTTTTGTTAACCTATTAGTAATCAAACCCAAGGTTAATGGAGGACACACTTTAAAAAAGTGTGTTTCTACCTATATATTGCAACGTTATTATCTCCCCTTTTATTGTAATATTGTATTATGACGTCACAGTTGTAACCACATCTGAAGATGACCTCATGTTTTGAAAGAGCTGGCGATATGCTTTGCAGAAAAGGGTATGGACAAAGACCTAAAGGTACATGTATCACTTCTCTATTTTTGCCTAGTAGATAGTTGTTGTCTAAAAGCATCAAGAAACTTCAACTTATTTTAAGATATTAAAGTGAAATAATATGTCCACAAAGAGATGGTGCGTCTTAAAACACGCGTTTCAACCGTTGTGGTGTATGCTGTAAATGTTCGGTACATGTGTATTTTTATGGTTTAACAAAACAGGAAGCAAACATATTGCGTTACGTTTCGCCAATTGAATTATGTTTTTGTGAAAAAACCTTTACAAAAATTGCAATATAAAACAAAGAAAAATAAGATTCGCAACAATATAACTAAGTACGGTGACCCGTTGTGGGCCATATAAGTTTTGATCCATTCAATAAGGTAAAGAAAAAACAACGAAACTACGATGATGGAAAGTCGAAACAACGCAACAATGGTTATGAAAAGTCGAAACTACGTTGATGAAAAGTAAAACCAACGATGGTGCAATGTCGAAATAACGATACTGCAATGTCGAAATAACGATGGTGCAATGTCGAAACAAAAAACGATGATGAAATGTCAAACAAAGATGATGAAAAGTCGAAACTACGTTGATTAAAAGTCTAATCTGATAAAAACCAGATTTACTTTGCTCCCGGGATGTCGCTTTGTAGATCATCTCCCCTGCGGTATCCGAATAAAGAGAGCAAAGTACATCTGGTTTTAATGAGATTGGTTAAAAGACAAAACTACGACGATGAAATGTCGAAACAATGATGGTAAAAAGTCGAAACATCGATGGTAAAAAGTCGAAACAACGATGGTGAAAAGTCGAAACTACGATGGTGAAACAACAAAACAACGATGATGAAATGTCGAAACAACGAAGATGAAATGTCGAAACAACGATGATGATAAGTCTCGAAACAACGA
>JAUMGZ010202298.1:0-12469 GCA_032359645.1 Pododesmus macrochisma | reverse complement strand
TAGGATCAAAAATATTCAAATGCCAATCCAGATGGACGTTAAGGCCCCATTGGCCTCTTGTTAAAACTAAAGCATACTTTTTAATCATATTAATTTGAAGTGCAGGGTGCAAATCTTTTATACATCATGTTTTAGGGGACATGATTGCAGAAGATAGATAAACCTCGGGCCAGACAAGAAAAATCCACATTCGGGTTAGGATATTTGGATATGAACCCAGCACCTTTGTAAGATTCTCTCAGTGTATCACGTGTAATGTCTTGATTTGTTTGTTTGTATAAGGGCTTATTGTTCAATCACCAGCTAAGGACATTTACGGACGTGCCAGTTTTACTAGATGAGGAAACCGGAGTACCCGGAGTAAACCACCGACCTACTGCAAGTCACTGGCAACTTTCTCGCACTAGGCCGCCCCGAACAGGAATTGAACCTAGAAGGTGAAAGGCTCTTATGATTACAAGTCAGCGACTTTAACCACTAGGCCACCACGGCCCCCGTAATGTCTTGAAGAGCAACACTAAACTAACTAATTAAGTAGATAAATAAACAGACTACTTGTCTAAATACATGTATAATAATAATAATCTCACTGTATTTTATTGTCCAATATTAAAGTAAACATTGCCATCATCATTCAGTATTGATTTGTATCATGTTTACTACAGCTCTGAGTATCAGTATAGGAGAACACGTGTTATGACCTTTAAGACGTTATTAATGGGAACAGGAAAGACACCTAAAACTGATTGTTTTCAAGGTAGATTAATTAAATCACATGTTATCAGGACACATAAGTAAACAACATGTTTATTCAAACATTTAATGGCGTGTCAAGTGTAGTGTTTTGTCTGTAGTAATTTATGAGACCATGCTACAAACTACATATTGTTTGTAAACGTTATATTGATTTTACATAAAGTGACATCTTGTCTCTTCTTCTTGTTATGTTCCATGCACCCTGATTGCACCACAACAGATGCCTTTAGGGGCAATTTATGGGTTTTAGAAAAATTTCAAACGGTAAATGAAATCTTTTTGGTCTTTTAGCAATCACTGATAAAAATTTATCTTCATCGCGGAGCATTAAAACAGAGAAAATTGAAAACCACCATCCAGACAAATACATCTGCTGTGTGTCAAATCACGGCACAGATATTCCCATAATTCCATTGTGCTGCGGAAGAGTTCAACTTTCCAAAAACATATTGAATTTACGAATGGACACAACGGTTGGGGATTGCCACAAATGATGAATACTGTCATATCCAATAAGCTGGGGAAGTGTGGTATAAGCCTGGCTGTGTTTGACAGGCCAAGTCATTGCTCGATTACTATTGACTATCTGTCTTCAGCAGTTCTCTGAATGCCTTTGCAGCGGAGGTATGCATATTGTCAAAGAAAACTCCTTCGGGATTTAGGTCTATAGGAAGTATGTCTTCCGATGCTTGCATTTGACCCATAATATTTTGAATTTTGTCATGTGCTGATGACAGTCGGTTGATGAGCCGTGTTCTATTTAAGAGCGCGTTGGAATGTTTAAAAATATGTTATCAGAGAAATGTGTGTATTGGTAGTTAGAAAGACTGTATAGAAATTACAGATGCAGTCAAACCTGTCTTGAAAGACCACTCAAGGGAACCACAAAAAGTGGCCTTTATAGACAGGTAACCTTTAAATACAGGTTCAACTTAGTTTAAATATTAAGAGAAGAGAACTAAAAATGTTGGCCTTGAAAGACAGGTGGTTGTTAAAAAGAGGTGGCCTTTAAGGCAGGTTTTACTGTACTTGTAATGTCAGTAGAATGTGTCTGCATGATGCTACAGCATGTATCTTTACTGAAACATAAGTTAAAACTGTCCCGGCTGTATGGTGTGATAATAATTGAATATCGCATTAGGAAAAATTGTCATGGGCAGTGTGTCAATATAGCATGCATTGCATTCATTAACAGTTTGATCATGAATCAAGGGTCGTCTATAGGTCCACCATATTTGTTGTCTTATTTTATCGTAGAAAAGTCTATAACGACCATAGGGAAAATAACGCATGTTTACAGGGACTATCTAAATTCTATTGCTGTTGATAACCCTTTGCTTGTTCTTGACCATACATTCACAATTTCTTTGCTTTCAACCAATAGGGTTTCTTTGTTTTTCACCAAATTTGTTTTTCCCTAACAAAATTATTTTTCCATTGTTTTTCACAAATCATGTTTCTTCTCTTTCAGTCCAACTGGACCAAGGGTTTCTCACCAATCATATTTTCTTTGTTTTTCACATATCATGTTTCTTTGTTTTTGACCAATCATATTTTGGGTAGTTTTTCCCCAATCTTGTTTCTTTCCTGTGTTGTTCATAAATTAGCTTCCATTTGTTTTCAACCAATCATATTTAATTTGATTTTCAACCAATCATGTTTTCAACCAATCATATTTACTTTGATTTTCAGCCAATCATATATAATTTGATTTTCAACCAATCATGTTTTCAACCAATCATGTTTCCTTGTACATGTATGTTCACACTGATCAATTTTTCTTTATTTTTTACTGATTCTTCTTTCATTATGGATCATGTTTTCTTCGGTTTCTCCATGTTTTCCTGTATAAATCATGTTCAAATATTTTTCTTGTTGAATACCAACAAACAAACAAGAGAATAAACGTTCTGTCTAATGTATTGCATGACCTTTTTGAGATTGATCAGATAACACAAATTTTATTTGTACTCTCTGACAAGGCATCAACCATGCAAGAGTTATCTCCCTTTAATATGGAAAAATCTCCAGTAGGGAACATGTTTGTAGAGTTTGCTTGTTTTCCAAGTCTTCTTACAAACAAATGAGAAAGAAACTCAGCAAATAAAAGTTTTATATGAATCATTGAACCATAGGCACATCCTTTGATAGGATTCTTGTACTGTTTAATATAAAGGGAGAGTGTTACATTTTAATGTATCTTCTGTTGCTCTGGCATATGGTATGTGTGATCCTTAAACAAGACAAAAGCTTATTCTGTGATATTACATGCATACCACCAAATAAATTTCTCCTCACTCTCTATTTGATATGATCATTATTTCCTTACATATAATGATATAAGCAATGCCACAATGGTAAAAGGTGCAATTTATTAATAAGTCTTTGTAAAGAATCTTCATTTGTTATATACAGTCAAATCTGTCTATACAGACCACCAAAGGGACCAGAAAAAAGTGGTCTTTATATACAGGTGAAAATAAGTGTAATTAGGCTTAAATTGACCTGACTTTAGTGGTCTTTATATACAACTGGTCTCTTTATAGAGGTGGTCGCTAGAGCAGGTTGCACTGTACTAAGAAACTGAAATTTTATCACAAGAATTCAGTCACGTACATAGATGTATATTTCTATTCGGTGAGAGTCTGTTGTAATTTTATATACTTACATATATGTACATGATTGTGTATAATCTAAAACCTTAAAAAGGTCAATCAAAACTCCAACTGTTACAAATGTCAGAATATCGACAAAGTTAACGCAGATACATAATGTTGTGCTGACTTTGATATTTGGCGACCATATGTTACAATAATTTTGAGGTCTCTCAGGAAAAGCATCACATGTTGCCGTGGTAACATGTGTGGCTTCGGGAGATACGAGATTTCAAAAGATATAGGTTTTAGGTTTACTTATGTCGACATGTGCAGGCAGGAATTTTACGTGTGACAGATTGCAAAAAGCATGTATTATTTTATAGTGCTTTGTGGGATAGGGTTATTATAAACAGAGGATTTGAATTTCTAGGATTTTTTTTTAATATTGATGTAAATTTGAAACAGTGCTTGCCGACAAGGCCAGACAAGGGAAAGAAATGATTGAGAACAAGAATATATTTCTTATTTATCCATCATTACAGCAGACTGCTAAGAAATATAAAATAATTCTAACTGACAATATCACATTTGTTTTGATAAGTTGTGGTAGTTGTAATACTCTATAATAATATATACATATAGACTTGAACCTGGATACCTCTATCAGACATAATCTAACACAATGAAACCTCAGTCTGACATAATCTAACACAAAGATACCTCTGTCAAACACAATCTAACATAAAGATATCTCTGTCTGACATAATCTAACACAAATATATCTCTGTGACATAATCTAGCACAAACATATCTCCGACAGACATAATCTAACACAAAGATACCTCTGTCAGACATAATATAACACAAAGATACCTCTGTCAGACATAATCTAACACAAAGATACTTCTGTCAGACATAATCTAACATAAAGATTCCCCTGTCAGACATAATCTAACACAAATATACCTCTGTCAGACATAATCTAACACAAAGATTCCTCTGTCAGACATAATATAACACAAATATATTTCTGTCAGACGAAATCTAACATAAAGATACCTCTGACAGACATAATCTAACACAGATATCTCTGTAAGGCATAATATGACAGCTCTCTCACTTAATCTTGCATACTTTACTTAATAGATTCAATTCATATTACAAATCAACCTTTCTTTGTAATTATCCAGGTTAAAGAAGAAGAGGTATAACAAGGACTGATAGATAGACTGAAATACTGAATCTTGGTGAGTAAAGTTTGATTTAATTTGATTTACTGCTACTGGTTTCGGAAGCAATTCTGCTTCTACCAGTCATCGCATTAGCACTTATGACTTTTATATGATGAGTTCTTTAATAAGACTGAGATACATGGGACCGCCATTTTTGAGTCCCCATCCGATGGACCATTTTGATATAAGCTGCCAGCTAAGTGTATTGCTCAAGTACACACCTGGCAGTGCCCGACAAGCGCTGCGAACCCCCAACCACAACCTCTCCTATTAGAGAGATTAGATATCCTGCATTCTGACCACTACAACACTGTGAGGCCAACAATTGGTGGTCATGGTCATCAAAATATAAATTTAAAGAGGCTTGTCACACTTAATCTTCTATGGACATTTTTCATGCTTTCAGGTTGGTGTACTTTTAAATAAGTCAGAAATAACTCTTTGAAGTCAAATTTAGAAAAAAGTCTTTTTTTTGTGTGAAAAAGATATAGAAAATTTAGAAAAAGTCTTTTTTTGTGTGAAAAAGATATAGCGCAACTGGAAATTAAACTGCACACAAAAATACTCCTTTTTGCTTTCCTTACTGTTATAACGACTTGTCCAAGGAGAGGTGTTTGACAATAGAGGGAACTATTGCATCTTTGAAGATGAAACAAAACTGTGATGTCATCAAAATATGAAAACAACAGGAAGTTATGACATTGTAGTAAAATACCTGAAATCTTCCACATTTCTCTGGTTCATTGGTGTGTTCAGGTAGCATAATGGTTTAGACACTTTATTTGCAGTTATTTCTAATATGCCCATTTTTAATTCTAGTTCACTGTTCTGTAGAGGCCGCGGTGGCCTAGTGGTTAAAATCGTCGACTTTTAATCATAAGAGCCTTTCATCTCCTAGTTCGATCCCCGTCCGGGCATGCTTGTGTGAGAAAGTTGCCAATGACTTGCCGTAGGTCGGTGGTTTACTGCTGGTACTCCGGTTTCCTCCACCAGTAAAACTGGCACGTCCGTACATGACCTTAGCTGTTGATCGGAAAATAAGCCCTAATACAAACAAACAAACAAACCACTGTTCTGTAGCATAAGGGTGACTCCTTGTAGTACCGTTATTAATTTGAATGGTACAGGATCCTTTTACGGTAGGTTAAGACAATTTCTCAGTCATGTCTTGTTTTGTAACTAAAATAAGTTAACTTCTTACTTAGATACATATTTCATAAATGTTTTTCTGAAATATTTTCAGTTTTGAACAGGCACGAGTATTAAGTTGGAAATACATTTTTATCGAATGGGTACATATATCATAAATGGCATGCGTAAAGGGAACTTCTGTAAACAATTTCTTGTCATATGCACAAATCATTTTCTTATAAAAACCTTAAGATGATGAAAATAAAAACCTTAAGATGATGAAAATTTACCTGAAGTTTGCAAAGAAGATGTTCAGTTTCTCTTGGTTATGTCATTTCAGTGTTATTTATGAAGTTATAATATTTCATGTTACCTGTGCTTAATAAGAAAAATAAGAAAAGCTGCTATTCACTAGATAACTAGTAAACCATATATTAAAGTAATGTTACACATATGTAATTAATATTGATATATGGTTTTACAGACATAATCTTTGGAGGTGTATATCATTCCATGCTGTTTTGCATTTGAAAATGATTACATTTTATGGATTAATATACACGAAGAACGTTGTATAATTAATATCCGGAAGCGAACCATTAGGGTGAAAATTAAAGACAGTCCCACCTCTCACACAACTGTACATAAACCCAGCTTAAAAAAACTTGGGATCAAAAACACAGTCAGTTGTCCAATGCTTGTCTTGAAGGTACACATGTGGTTCGTTATAGCTCTCTTACAACTTTGACTTAATGGTAATTAGTGCTTAGCCAGGTTTGATGCAAAGGTCTTTAAAATGTCTAAATTTGTATTGTAAAGTCTTTGATCTTCATCTTGTAATATCTGTAGTAAAGTTGCCCCCCTTCAGGAACAGCACCACCATTCAGTGACCTTAAGTGAATGCCGTTAGATCAGGCCCATCCCTGCATCCATATTCACATTGGCCTTGTGTATTATAAAGATTAGGGAATTACTGGTATTTAAATGTTGTGCATGGTCTGATATTAATCTTTGAGGTCAAATATTCTTTAATTACTTTTTGTGCACAATTGTTGATATGAAAGTACATGTATACTGGTACTTTACTGCCTCTGCAGCCCAGTGGAAGAGTGTTTGCTTTGTTAGCGGGAGGCAGAGTTCTGTCAAAGGCCATACGCATTTTACACCTAAGATGTTTACTTGGGTAATCTTCTCTTTAAGCTCTCTGCTAAGCACTCAGCATTTTTGAAAGACTGGTTGGCTTAGTGTCAGGATAATGTGACTGAGTGAATTACCAAGTCAGTGTTTCTGCAGTGTGATATTTCAGTGAGACAGCACTATGATGTTGCTATAAGTGTGCATTGTCACAAGTAGACACTGTCTTGATATGACCTAAAATATGTGTTGAAAGGGAAGTTATACCCCACTGAAACAAATAAACAAGTATACTAGCTAGCTGGCACTGTGGTTTATTGATATGATGAACCGAGTGCCAGCATTTCAGAGACTCATGTTTTATTTAATTTCCTGGTCCGTACATATTGAAAATTAGAAAATTAGTGACATCTTTGTCTGGCTAACAATTTTGAAAAAACAGCACAAGGACTGGCTAACTCAGTGTCAGTATAATGCAACCAAGTGGTCTTTTAATGTCATTATGCCTGGGGCATAGTGTCCCAGTAAGGCAGTACTATGGAAATGAAGATACCATCCAGATATGATCCTAAATGTGTTGAAGGGATGTTAAATCCTCATTAAACAAACTTGATATTGTAAAATAGGTTGAAACACAGTCAGTTGTCCAATGCTTGTCTTGAAGGTACACATGTGGTTTGTTATAGCTTTCTTACCACTCTGACTTAATGGTAGTTAGTGCTAAGCCAGGTTTGATGTAAAGGTCTTTAATACTTTACGATACAAATTAAGACATTTTAAAGACCTTTTCATTCAATACAGTTACTGCAAGGAATGTATAGTACAGTCAAGTCTGCCTTAAAAGACACCTCGTTTAAACAACCACCTGTCTTTTAAGGCCATAATTGTTAGTTCCCTTCAATTCATATTTCAACTAAGTTGAACCTGTATTTAATGGTCATCTGTCTATAAAGGCCACTTTAATTGGTTCCCTTGAGTGGTCCTTATAGGCAGGTTTGACTGTAGTTATATACATCCCACTAGTGACAATATTTTAATTTTCTCTATCATACAAATGGCCTCAGTGGCTGTGTTGGGAGAGAGATTGCTTCTTATGTGGAAGGTAGCAGGTTCGAATTCCGCCTTCGCCACACGCAAGACGGTCATCTTCTCACTCCCTGCTAGGCACTTACAAGAAAACAGGTCTACAAATTGATATACTAACCCTGTAAAAGACTTGCAGATAGATATACATGTACTAACACAGGAATGGACCTAGAGATAGATTGATATTTCGCAGGAAAAGACCTGCAGATAAAACACAGGAAAAGGCTCACACGGATACGATCATATCGCCTTGTAGAGACAACCAGAATAGGAAGACATTTTCTGGGCACTTGACATTGAGGTAAACAATTGTATTGTTTATGTACATAATGTAGAAAACAGGTGCATGGCCACTTATCAGTGTATACACAGGACACACACGGTCTATGATAAGGGAGCAAATACCTAGCACAGCTGCTTACAAGTACTTCAGGCACTGCAGAAAATATTGTTATCACCAGGCAAACAGTTATATCAGGTCGGTCATTGTTTCCTTTTCTTATGAAATTAAGACAGTCAGTGTAAACAACTTGTACTTGTCTCTGTATCCGTGTTGTCAATGTAAAACTACTCATCCGTGAATAGCCTTGTGATGAATGTAAAGCTGTGTTGCGAGAGTGTTTGCTTGGTATGCCCAAGGTAGCAGGTTCGAATTCCGTCTTTGTCACACCTAAGATGTCAACATTAGGTAATCTTCTCAGGTCTTCCTATGCACTTAAGATAACTGACCAACAGATAGACATATTAAGTAATATCTGGGGTCACGGTGGCCTAGTGGTTAAAGTCGCTGACTTGTAATCATAAGAGCCTTTAATTCACCTCCTAGTTTGATTCCCGTCCGGGGCGTGCTAGTGTGAGTAAGTTGCCAGTGTCTTGCCGTAGGTCGGTGGTTTACTCCAGGTACTCCGGTTTCCTCCACCAGTAAAACTGGCATGTCTGTAAATGACCTTAGCTGTTGATCGGACAATAGGCCCTTAATACAAATACAAATTAAGTAATATCTTGCAGATGTCCAACCTTGAAGTTAAATGTGTAAATCAAGTTGTCTGTCTTATTATTATTCAAGTAAATGTAAAACCATTCATCCCTCCAGCCTATACCATTGCAGTAGCTCAGTGGTAGATTGTTTGTGTTGTAAGAAGGAGGTGTAGATTCGATTACCGGATCATGTCAGACCTAAACCATTAATATAAGCTTAGTAAGCTAAGCAAGAAGCATATTGGTAAAGAGAAGCACTGGTTGGCTCGGTGTCAAGATTATATGACTAAGTGAAGTATCATGTCAATGTGTCTGCGGCGTGATATCTCAGTGAGGCAGCACTATTAAGTGGCCATTAGTATGCATGGTCACAAGCAGATACTTTTGATATGACCTAGACATGAGGTTGAACCCCAATAAAACAAACTATTTTTTTGTCCAGCCTTGTAATAAATGTAAAACTTATTAATCAGATTACTTTGTTAATGTAAAATTCCTCATCCATCTAGCTTTAATTATAGTAAATGTTAATCTACTAGTGTGGATAGTCTTGTGTTAAATGTAAAACTGCTCATTTTCTTGGTCTTCTAGTAAATGTACAACGAACATTTCTGTTACATATTGAATAGAACATTTATAACAAACCATTTTATTTTATATTCACCAAAATAGATATTTTTTATCCAAATTCATTTGAAAGATTCTTCATAAATTATCTTTAAATCTGGAGGTTGTAACAAAGCCTCTGTTCTACCTATCAAATGTAGAAAAGGGAGGTAATCCATCAAATGTCATCATTGGTGTCGTGTTAGATTTTTTTTAATTATTCCCCTTGATTAACATCCTGTGTTATTTCTGTTCTACTATCAACATTTCTTTACAGATTTTGATGAGATTTTGTTTAAACATTCATCGATTTATCTTGGATCAGTTGGATTTGAATAAGCATTTTCCATTGTTGTTTGATTTCTCGCCCTTGTTTACACTTTAAGATAAAATTAAACTGTAGGTTGAAAGGAATCCCTGCTTAATTTGATGGCTTATTTTGTATTCTTGTACCCTAATCAAGGCAAGATAATCCATTGTGATTGGAAAGTCTAAAATTAACTGATTCCATTATATGAAAGCATGTGGGATACAAAAAGTACATAAACTAGAGCTCTGCATGTTGAACAGGGCCACAGCCAAGATGGCCTGTTCTTGCAAAAGCAAATGTCATCTCATCCCAGGCTCTTTCATCCAATCAGAGGTCATGACCACCATCTTGGTGAACAAATCAAAAAAACATCATACGCAAATAAGTTTGCAGTGTCCTAATACATCTGTATACCAAATTTGAACAAAATCGGGCAATATTGAAATTTCAACCAATCAGAGGCCATGGCCGCCATCTTGGTTAATAACGAATCAAAACAATATCATATGCAAATAAGTTTGCAGTGTCCTAATACATCTGTATACCATTTTTGAACGAAATCAGTCAACATTTAAATTTCGACCAATCAGAGACCATGGCTGCCATCTGGATAAACAAATCAAAAAAAAAAATACAATATGAAGTTTTGAGTATCCTATTACATCCTTAAACCAAATTTTAACAAAATCGGACAATGTTGAACTTTCGACCAATCAGAAGGCAGTATTTGCGGACAAGAATTTGGTGGAATAATAAGAACAGAAAAACGGAACAAAAGCAACATGTCACCTGACTACAGTCTGGGGTGACATAAATATGCAGAAACATTAAGCTAGACAGGAGGCTCTTGCAACCACAATAGGGAAAATTTGGACATGCAGATGTGATGGTCTATCTTATCTTCATATAGCACTGATTGGATCAATCACACTGACCCATTTTACATTGAACAAACTGATCAAATGTTAGCAATCAAACTGTTATGATACATTCAGAAATAATTCCATGGAAAAAAGCAATTCTTGTGTGTTGACAGCTGTTTTATGCTGATGTCTTGGAGCCATATTGGATTGGGATTGTATAGCTGTCATAGGATTTCACAAGACATCTCCCTCTAGTCCTGTCTCTCTATAAACAGCTGCCGTGTAATATATGTCCTTCAAGCTCTTATCATATCCTCCCTGTCATATTGTGATTTTACATCAAACTGTATTGTTTGACGTAGTTTGACAGAGTCTTACCGTTTTTCTGTGCCACATGTATAATACTTAAGATACCTGAACATCAATGTTGGCACAATCAATGTGTTCTAAAATACGTCATTTCTAATGTTGTTTTTTTTCAAAATTCTGAGGAATGATTTTTGATAATTAATCCAAGCTATTTGATTAGTGATTTCTCGTTTTAGTTTCCAAATCTGTTTCGTTCATTTTTTGCATCATATATATACAGGCGTAACTCTTGAATGTGGTATTTTATGTCCCTAAATATTCTTAAGGTCACCATTTTCAAGTCCTTATTCACAGGACAGTCAGGATATCAGCTGCTGGTAAAGTGTATTGATCCAATACACACCTGATAGGGACCGGCACGTCGGCTCAGAGGTAGGGTGTTCTTTTCATGCTGATTGGCTGGTGCTAGAATCCAAGGCAGGGGTTCAAATCACAGCCACGTCAAAACCTTAGACGTTAAAATCATACAATTTTCTCGGTCCCTGCTAAGCGCTGAGCATTTCTTGATAGGAGAAGGACTGGTTACCGGTAGCTCTGTGACCGGATAATGTGACCTGAGTGAAGTATCATGTCAATGTGTCTGTGGCATGATATGTCAGCGAAACAGTACTATAAAGTTGCCATAAGTGCACACTGTTACAAGCAAACACCGTCTCGATTTGACCTATACATGAGTTGGGGACGTTAAATTAAACCCAAATAAGTCAAACACCTGACAGGGCCTTTGTTGTGTCAGGAACTGGCCTGTACCCTTTGAGTCTTACAGGTCTTGAGTTCAAACTTCTACATCTTGCTCTTATTATCTCATCCACCCCTGGATTTTGACAGTGGACTGTGTAAATCATAATGTTTTGGAAGTAGTCTAAATATGTCTGAAAGGTCAGTGGGTTAAGTTGAAGGTCAAATTTTGTTCATAGAGCAAACGTTAGGATTTTTCTGTACTTTTCTGTACTTGCTAAGAGATGCTGATCAAGCATTGAATAGACAATATGGAGTCACCTCGTGCAATCAACATAAATAGTTTGTAATGATAAGGAAGGAACAACATGGTAGAAGAAGTAATTATAACATGACTTAATTCTAATTTTAAGAAAAGAAAATGTTTGAAGAGTAGCTGTTCAATGAGAAAAAGGACATCTGTTACTATGAAGAGCAGGTGGTCATTGTCATGTGACGTATGTTGTCCATGAACAAGAGTACTTTGACCTATGTTCCTATCAAGAGCAGGTGGTCATTGTCATATAACGTATGTTGTCCATGAACAAGAGTACTTTGACCTTTGTTCCTATCAAGAGCAGGTGGTCATTGTCATGTGACGTATGTTGTTTATGAACAAGAGTACTTTAACCTTTGTTACTATCAAGAGCAGGTGGTCATTGTCATGTGACGTATGTTGTTTATGACCAA
>JAUMGZ010202287.1:0-12469 GCA_032359645.1 Pododesmus macrochisma | reverse complement strand
GACCAATTTTATCCAAACTTGGTAGGAAGTATCCCTAGGGGAAGGGGATTTAGATTTGTTCAAATGAAGGGGCTGGGGTTCCAGGGGGCACCACAAGGGGCCAAAAGTGGGGAATTTTGAGGCAAATTCTTACAAGTTGGTAGTGCAAATGTCGGGTAGGTGAGAACACACCATAACAAAAAATGAACACAAATAGAACGAACGCTTAACTAAATGAACGAAAGGAAGTATGTATACACGGAAAAAACGAAATGAACGGAACTAGCGAAACAAAGTGAATAAGCCTACATTGTTATAAGACTTTTTCATATATGTGTGTGTAAGATAGGGATATTCCACCTTAGGAGGTAACAAAGTGGTAAAACCCGAGAATTGCAGAACATACTAGACATTTTATTAGATTTTAAACCACAATGCTAGTTTATTACACAATCTATTTTCAATGAAAATATGCTAAGACGAAATGAGCCGGCGAATATATTTGTAATTGATTTGAGATATGCACTTAAGATGGGGAGCAGTTTGCATTTTACATCCTGAGTTTGAAGAGAACGTAAAATGGTTTTACCCCAAGTTACATGCAGTTTTGCTTTGCAAAACAATGTAACATAACTACTGTTATTAATTCAATGTGCTTGAATAGAAGAAGTTGATTATTTACACTATAAATTAACAAAGAGTGTAAAACGAGGGTCGCAAACAGTACTCCGTAAGTAGGTCCGGAAACGGTGATTTTTTTTGTCTGGAACTGCTCAGTATTGTGTTATCGTACATTTATGCCTTCGCCCTCGGGACTTATGACTGCTTTGGTTCAATAAATCTTTAAATTGCCTTGTTTACAGGCCCACAAACTGCATTTATAAATGGTTTTAATAACGAAAAATATTTGTTAACACTGTACGCAATTGCTAAACCAGGCTGATAAAAGGATATCATATCAGCAAATGGCGGAATAAGCTGTGTTGATAGAGTGATAGACTGGAGACCGGGTTCGATCCCGACTTCTGAAGTCCTCTTTTCTTTTTCTTTTTTTTTGTAAACAAAAAGAATGTATACGATATGCGATACGTTAATTTGATAACAAATTATATATGATGATATTTATAATTATCTTGTGCAGTTTATTTCTGTATTTTCGTAGTTATAATTATGTTAACACACATTTTGAGTATAAGACATAATTTTAGCTATTAAAGAACCAAAGGAAGTAAAGACAAAATAGGATACTGGTTTTGAGGGTCATATTTACTATTATATATACCATTGTATCAACTTCTCAACTTCTAAACAATATATTTGAGCATTCAATGGGAACGATTCAAGGTGAACGGAAATTCTTGTTTGTTGAAAAATAAGGCTGGGCTCCAGGGGCGCCACATGCACAACCAAAAAAGGGAAAATTGGCGAAATTTAATATCTTTAACTTAACCAGTTTTTGCGGTGAAATTAATGTTCGCATAAGTGCTAATTTGTCACAAAAAACAATTTTTTCAAAGTCTTGCCCTGAGATATAAGAATTCAAAGCATAAATATTTTCTCAAATTAATAAACCCTAGTTTTCCCGGAGAATTTGATGCTTTGCATCAATGTTTTCTTGCTAAGTAATGTATTAGTGTCTTGTGACAATCTGACGCATTAATGATATCATAATTATAAGAGTGTATGGTGTATTTATGAATGTTGTTATCTTTAATGTTGTTGTTTATTGCAATGTAACACGAAAATGAAAATGAAATGTTGCAATGAAAAAAAAAGTTTTAAACACTGATTTCAAAAATAAATGTTTAAGTTGGCTCGTCACTTATAAAATTATATACATAGCGTCAACATAAACATGTTCGACAATGATATCAACCTTTTATTCAACGCCTACAGCGTTATCAGTGTGTTAATATTCAACGTAAAATGTACAAAGTGACATTGATATAGCCATAAAGTCTTCCCGTGGGGTAACGTAACAATATATAAAATCACCAGTGTTAAGAATATGCTTAAGTTAACCTTGAAGACAAATAATTAAACATTATGTAATTTCAAAGACAACAACAAAAAACAGCATACTCGCATTACATTTGTATTATGCAATAAGCGAATAAGGTACTATGTTATGTCTGGGATCGCTACAATTATATTGATCCCAGGTTATGTGCATGCCATGTATAGGTCATGTGCTGACGTTTTCCAATAAGAACTCAAGATAAATACTGAATGACTCCGGATCCGCTATTGAAACTGATTTTATCTATTCTGGTTCACTTACCACTGAGTTAGCTCTTCATTGTGCTTGAAGTCGCGGGTTCAATCCAAACTGAGTCAGTCCTAGTTTAAGACATTAAATGTAGTAATGTTATGAAAATTATGCGATGTAGATTACGCAGCAAATATTTTAAATGTATTACTTATTTGGATTGTCAGAACCTCCTGGCATAATATTAATGTAGTCATACATTTCTTTAAAAAAATATATTTATGTTGAAAGTTCCAACTTGAATTTTCTTAATAATTTCCAATTTATTTATCAAGCAGTTGAACTACTTATGACTACCAGTCATATAATATTGATAAGGTGTTAACTGTTTATAAATATATTTCTGTACAAGGTAGAATTATCTCACTCACAGGTTGATATACGTATATTTGTAAAGTACATGCGTGTAAAATATCTCAGACAAGGCGACAGCCGAGTCATGAGAAAACATCAATACCACATTGAAGCTGATACAATTCCATCATCTACAAGTATGAAATTCCTTTCCAATTCATCTATATATATATGCTTATCGTGTATCCTTATATTCATATAATATTTATCGTGACGGTATATATTGCTTCAAATCCTACTGTAAATTAAAGACATATGATAGACCATCTATACACACATAAAAGTAGAAAGTATTATTTAACAAAAGGGAACTGTTTGAACTGTATTCACGAAAAAATAACGATTTTGGGTCAATTTCCACGTTGTTTTGGTGCATTTTAAACATTTGATAGCAAAATATACTATATAGTAAGTAATCGTTCAAAGCCCGGCCTTTATTCACGATAATCCTTGTTTGACCTACGGACACGCATGCGCAGGATGTTATTTTGAGAAAGAAGAATTTCGTCTAAATCCATAACTTGTATATATTTTGTTACTTAAGATATTTAGAGAATCGGAAACGGCGCGGTATTACTTTTTTAACATCATACCTATTGAATCACATCAAGTCTGCACTTTTTCAGATACAAAATTTTGACACGAAACTCTTACATCCTATGCGTTTAAGTGCTTTCGTTAAACTTTATGTTGACTTGTGATAATTTGATACATGTAAAACTTGAACGATCAACTCTGAGTCTTATGTGTTTATTATAATACTGAAAATATGATGATAATGAACACTTACATTATCTTCATCCTATTTTGTTTTTTAACATTTGTAGAAATTAATGCATTAAAAAAAATAGATTTAATATGTTTATAAATATTAACGAAAGTTGTCAATGTGTTCACGTTGATATAAATTTTCTACTTTTGTTCACTGATTTTATCGCAACTACCCATTATTATTTTAGGTGGTCATATCTATAAGGTGGCAGAAAATAAAAGAACATGGTCGAAACTTGCCTACAATCTTTACAAAAGTGACATGGAATAGCCGCATTTGTAAGATAGCTTCACAGGTTAAAGACGAATGGCAACGATTTAAAACATTAGATGAAGATATACATTAGGTGGTCAAATATACACTCCACCACTTTTTCAGCAACATAAAAAAGAACAATTACATACCTTAAAAGACAAAAGCTGTAACTCTCAGGTATACAACAAAAATACAATCTCCTGTTAAGGTTAAATTGCACACAATTGCGTTGAATTCAATCACGATGACGGCGTAATGCAGCTGACAAAGTATGTTTTATTTTTATCAAATTTGCTCGAATATCCCAATTCTATGGAAGTCGTTTGCTTGTTTATGACGTCAGCATGTTAAGGGCCTTTTTCTCATGACGGCAGTCAACTATAATTACCCAGATTGTCCGTCTCGATGTTTCGGTTAACTCAGGTAATTTTAGTAATCTCAATGTATTAGCCAATTATAAATAGTCACATATCCTTGTCAATGCCAGATTAGTAAGCTAGATTGTCCGTCTTAAATAACTGACACAACGCAGGCATACATTATGTAACACTGATAAATTTGAAATTTGTTTAACAAAAGCACAACAATACACAGATATAATGAAAACACTGATCATGGGCATTACAGCACCAAACATTTACCATGCTGCACGAGTTCAAATAATAGATTTATTGTGGATATCCACCTGAAATGCACCAGCCGCGCATATATGTCAATGTTGAGATTGCAATCATACATGTAACTATTGTATTGATTGTCAAGACTAATTTATATTAATTTAAACACAAACCGGAAGTCGCGTCTGACAATATACATATTAAGAATTGGTACAATTAAACGTCAAATAACTCAATTTCAGAAATACACAACCACTTCTGACACCAATATTGAGAGTGAGTATATATTGTTGTGTACTTGAGTTACTTGATCATTATTCCGACGATTCCTCGGCGGAAGGTAAGCAGTCACCACTGAGCAGAATACTACACTAGACTATCTCGTTGTTGTATTTCAATTGATAACTCCCAAAGCAGAGGGACGACAACTATAACACTCGGGGGCACATCCGGTTTTAATGGTATGCCTTTCGAAACCACTCGTCAATCAGCTCTTAACTACATTTACTACATCATTTTTAAAATACTAGATCTGCATCATTTAAGAATATTGTTTTCTTTATATGCACAGTAATATAATCTATGTGTGGTCCATTACTCATTATATATGTTGATGTAACACTGTTTCATTAATAAACAATTTCCTTTATAAAAAAAACCCAAAGGGCTGCAACAATGTTGGTAAAGCTGATACTTGGGAATTTCGCAGACACACTCACATACTTATAGACACAGACGTTATCCCAAAGCCACCAGGTTTTAAATGTTAATTCATTATTACTGAATCACCACGCATACAACAGTCACGTTATGCACTTAATGGAAATAACAATGAATTGCTTTCGTAAATGATTGTGTTCAACTGTAATTGAAGTGCACTTTCTGAGTTTGCTTAAGCATTTAAGGCAAAACCTGGAACAAATTGCCACCCCAAGGATTCAAAGGATTGATACAATTGTAAGGAATGTAGTTGAAAAAGGTATAACTTTTATGCTTTCGGGTATTGGACACATACATAGAAGAACTAACCGAATTGCATTTGAATATTTAGGTGAGTCAGCTTGCTTATTCGATTATGAAGAAACGCCAGGCGGTTTTCTTTTTATAAGTAGAAGTCCATTTACATTGAACGCAATTGTGTAGCACCTATGGGTTTTCACGTGCAATCTCGTATAGCTGTATGACATACCTTACAGTGAGTTTGATGTCGATTGTCCCCAAGCGAAAAAATTGTTAGAATGTCACAGGTTTGATCAATCAGTATGAATAACGTATAACTTTTTTTCAACAACTAAAAAAAGACAACATTTATACACAAGTATGTAAAGCATTAAACAATCTTACCAAAAACATTTACTGGAAATACATTGAAAACAACAAACAATTAAAGTCTAACGAAAGGGGACATGAAGTAAAATTGGAGTTCGAAACAAATACAAAACGCCTGGATTGGGAAACTATATATGAAAATA
Source organism: Pododesmus macrochisma (assembly GCA_032359645.1). Classification (NCBI taxonomy): domain Eukaryota; kingdom Metazoa; phylum Mollusca; class Bivalvia; order Pectinida; family Anomiidae; genus Pododesmus; species Pododesmus macrochisma. The sequence continues at coordinate 6,751 of JAUMGZ010202287.1, read as the reverse complement.
TTTATCTCGTCACAATTGACAAACAATTAAGAGAATTTCAATATAAATTACTGTTAAGAATATTACCAACAAATAAATTACTGTTCCATCTGAATATAAAGACATCATCACTGTGTAACCTGGGTAAAAACACAGAAGATAGAATAATAAATTATATTTTTGAGTGTTCTTTATTTCCGACATTTTGGAAAACATTGGAAAAGCAATGGTTATCAGACAAATTAAAAAAAAAAATTGTGCTAACAAAGCAGTTAATTGTTTTTAATAACTATCGTATAAAACAAAAGTAAATTTTTAAATTACATTTTACTTGTAGCCAAATACTATGTACATTGCTGTAAATGGGCTGATGAAAAACCTACTTTAACTATATTTTTGATAAAAATTACGTACAGGGAAATATTGAGATGCACATAGCACTGAAAAATGATCTTTTGAAAATGCATGAATTCAAATGGGGAAAATAAGAGTACATAATGATAACCTACACCACTAAGAAATTTATACATGCAATAGCTCTAAAATATATACATGTACTAATGTTAGATATGAATTTATATCTAATTTTTACAATGTACTAATACTTTACGGAATGTCAGACACCAGTTTAAAGATAAATTGAAATATGCTTTGATATAACTACAGAATGTCATATTTAAATTTTGTAGTTGGTAAAATAGAGTCCTTTCGGTATTATGTATTGTCTATTTAGAGCTAATTTAAGCTAAATACAATACAATATCTATGTATTTCATATCTTTTTATGAATCTCGTGCTTGCAGGCAAACATGTGTAATAAAAGATAATGTAAGTCTAGCTGGAATGCAATCTCCTTTTTTTCATTGTGAAGAATTATTTTCCAAACTTAAATTCTAAAAATTATATAACTAGGATCCCACTGGATAGAGACCCCTCTGAGTGCATGTTTGTTTCTGTAGCAGCAGCTGGATTGGTATTGTTGATCGGTCTTTTTTTTACCTAAGCTCTTGGTCAAGTGAATGAACATTGATTTGTCTTTCTTTGCAGGAACAGGCCTCTAACTGATTGGATTCAATATCACTTAAAAAAAAATATAAACTTAATTACCGTATTAATATTACCCCTTGTCAAACTTATTAACGTACTGTGTATAATTTGGCTTTTATGGTATATGGTATTGTTACTTATGCTGGTTTATGTTGTATCTTTGAAAATGAAATAAGTTTTTAAATGTAAATGTATACTATTATCCTTCCGAGGTATCGATCCGACTATTCTCCTGTGTTATTAAAAATAAAATTCAACAATTCTGTCCGTGGGAAAAGTTTCTGGAAATTTAATAACTCCCGACTAACGGACATAATTTTCATTGATCTTATTAATAATGAAATTGAGCAAACAAAACTATAATATATGCTCCCTATTTATAACAGTGATAACATTGGACAAATACCTAATTCAGAAATACAATTGAATGTAAATGATCAGTTATTTTTAGAAACTCTTCTCATGAATATAAGAGGTAAATCAATTATTTACTTCTCATATAACAAAAAGTTAGATGGTTATAAGGAATTAACCTTAATAAATGATATAAAAGATCTTGAACATTCACCTCAACTATTTTCTGATAATATTGCTGATGCTATAGAAACAAAGAAAAGGGAATTAGCAAAACTACGTGATAAAAAACTTCAGGGTTCCTTTATTAGATCTTGGGCCCAGTGGATTGCTGAAGGTGAGAAGCCTACTAAATTTGTCTGTGGTTTAGAATCATATAACTTTACGACTAAGATAATCCCAAAAATAGAAAAAGAAAACGGTGAAGTAATAACTGACCAATATGAAATACTTGAGGAAACTGAAAACTGTTATCAATCACTTTATACAGAAGATAAAAAACTATCAAATGTTGAATTAGAAGATTATCTACTAGATGCTGATTTTAAAACATTAACTGATGTTAAATCTAGTAAATTAGAAGGTTTGATAACTTATAAGGAAGCCTCACAAACACTTTTTAAAATGAAAAACAATAAGAGCCCAGGATCTGATGGGTACTCAGCAGATTTTTTCAAATTGGAAATAAATTGGATATTTTGTTGTCCGATCAATTAATTATGGATTTTTACAGGGGGAGTTATCAGTAACCCAGAAATTGGGTGTCTTAACTTTTATACCTAAGGGAGACAAACCCAGACAGTATTTAAAAAACTAGAGACCATTATCTTTACTAAATACAGTATATAAAATAGCCTCTGGTATTATAGCAGGAAGACTTAGGTCTGTATTGGATAATCTTATCAAAAGTGATCAAACAGGTTTTTTTTAAATGGGTGGTATATAGGGGAAAATACAAGGTTAATATTTGACATCATGGAATTTTTGGAAGCAAAATATATGCCAGGACTACTCTTATTAATAGACTATGAAAAAGCCTTACCACTGTCTCTTGGAACCTTATTCAAAAAGCACTTAGATTCTTTAATTTTAGTCATGATATTATAAAGTGGGATAAACTCTTTCAAACCAATATTAGCTCTGTAGTTAACCATGGTGGTAATTTTTCAAACCCTGTCTTTATTGGGCGTTCATGTCGTCAGGGGGATCTTATAGCTGGCTACATCTTTATCCTTTGTGTCGAAATTTTAGCGATAAAAATCCGCAGTAACAAAAACAATTTAGGAATATCAATTGATAATAAAGAGATTAAATTATCACAATTTGTTGATGATACCACTTTGATTTTAAATGGATCAGAAACGTTAATGGCAGAACTTTGAATGAAATAACAAAATTGGTAATTTTTCAGGTCTTAAAAATAAATATCAATAAAACGCAAGTTACTTGGATAGGGTCAAAAAAATGTTCAAATACTATGCAAAGATCACAATCTGCAGTGGGGTAAAACAAGCTTCAATATGCTTGGAATTGATTTCAATGTTGAACTAGTTAGGATAACAAGAATGAATTATGATAGAAAATTAGTAAAATTGAAAGCATTAATGAAATCATGGAATAGAAGAAACCTGACACCTATAGGTAGGAATACAGTTTTTAAAAGTCTACTAATTTCACAGTTTAATCATCTATTTACTACCCTCAATAACCCTGAGCCATCTTTCATTAAGGAACTAAATACTCTTATGTATAACTTTATATGGGATAGCCCAACAGACAAAGTTAAACGTAATATTGTTATTCAAGACTATGGAGGATTGAAAGTTTTAGACATACCATCTTTTATGAATGCTTTAAAATTCAGTTGGATCAGACGATACCTCACTGGAGGTGGTAAATGGAAAATCATATTTGATTCAAACTTTGATTTGAAACTATTGTTTACTTGTGGGGGTGAATATATTAAACATTGAAGTGATACCTGTTCAAACTTATTTTGGAAAGAAACTTTTAATATTTGGAAAAAAATATCTGATCTGAATACTTGTGCAGTAGCATTTAAATCTGACGTTTTGCAGTTTGTTAGCGAACCACTATGGCAAAGTAAGTTTTTTGCATTAATCGTAAACCCATATATTATAAAGAATGTTATGAGAAGGGTGTTCAGAGACTAAATGACCTACTTGATTTCAATAATAATTTCTTATCTTACGAATTGTTTTTACAAACATTGGATATAAAAAGCAACTATTTGAGATATTACGGAATAATTAATTGTATAAAATCATATCATGTTAACACAAAGTCAGAGTCCAAAGGTGTACTTTCCTTTACCATTATCAACATTCAGTATCTTTTACAAGAATAGAAAAGGAGTTAAAGATATGTGTTCATTTCTTATAAGTACTTTAAAAACAATACCATCTGGGAAAGAGCAATGGAATATAATTTTTAATCCCTGTATCTCAGAGTAAACACTGGGAAATGTTTTTATGATACCATTTAAAGTTTGTAAAGATTCTAACATGATATGGTTTCAATACCGAATAAATAATTTTATTTTGGGCCAAAATTACCTATAAAATAAAATTGACCAAACATATGACAAAAAGTGTACGTTCTGTAAAAATTAAGTTTAAACTATACAGCATGTTCTCTGGGAATGTTTAAAAGTGCAGAATTTATTGGAAGAATTTGAAATGGTTTTGAATGATAAAAACATGACACTAGACTATAACAAGGAAACTTTATTTTTGGGCTTTTCTATTCGAAAAAGATACAACTACCAAATAATTGTATCTTTATATGGCTAAAATATTATATTTACAAGTGTAAACAACAAAATATAAGTCTTAACTTAATTTCGTTAATAAATCTATCTTAAAAGTTATTTCAAATCTTTTCAAACATCTTATTCGATCTCTTTGAAGGGTATAGACTTTCAAACAGAGTGGGATTCTTGGATTACATTTTTTAACACAGTATAATAATCATAAATTTTCTTTTAATAACCTATATGTTCTTCTAAGTTTTACTTAAACACTGAGATACACTTTGTTATCTCCCCTCTGATCTTTGCTTTCACTTGCACAGCATAAAACCCCTGGCAGTTACCAATTCAGTTCAAAATAGATTTAAAAAATGTTTGATTAATTGAAATGTTTTCAATATAATACAATTCATTATGCCTTATGGTAGGGTTGCACTGTTTTGTCGTCTTTTCTTTCTTTCCTTTCCTATATATATCTTTCTGCTCTTTTAAAAAAAAATCCGTCAGCCTCAATTCACGCGCTTCTGGTACATTTTGTATGCAATGTTTTTTACTTTTACAAAATTAATGCAAATATCACATGAGTTTAAAATTACGGTAAATTAAAGCATGTGAAACGTTGCAAAATTCAAACATAATATTTGTTCATAAAACATAAATATTTGTTCATAAAATGCAATATATATTCAAAAAAGTGTGATATTTATTCTAAACTAGAATAAATGTTCAAAAATTTTCAAATATATGTTTAATAAACAAATATCTGTTCAATGTTTAAAATATTTGTTCAATGTTTAAAATATTTATTCAATGTTAAAAATGTTTTATGAACAAATATTTATTTTTAAGAACAAATATTTTATTGTATGAATTTTGCAACGTTTAACACGCCATAGTAAATTGTTATGTATATATGTATTTAGTATTCTTTATGTATATTATATATGGATAAAAAAATTCAAAAAATGGCAACTTGAAGAGTTTGTTAATTTTTCCTTTTCTATCATTAGCTATCTCTTGCATTAATATAAACTCACTTATAATATTTCTTCAATATATAATACACAATTATTACAATGCTTGTGCATAATATTTAATTATTATTATACTGTTTATTTATGGTTTATTAGAATGACATATGTATATAAGTAAAAGGATAAGCCAGTGCCCCCATCACTGGTATCCTTATGAGGTCCTGGGATATTAATTTAAAAAAAATAAATGAAAAAGTTATACAGTTCTACCTCGGAGACTACTGGACTTTTTTCTAAGTCGTTTTAATCGCGGACCTGTGATGAAAGTCGCAACGCCTTTTAGTGTCCTATTTATAATATTCTTGAACTGGACGTTATTTAAATAGATATATATATATAGGACATGCACACACATATGTCCTATTTAGCGACAAGGTTTAGAGACAGGCAATGGTATCCCTGTGGGTACACATCGTGCACCATTGATAGTCATTTGTTTACCTTTGTTCATCTTCGGCTATGAAGGTAACTTTGAGGATAAATTGCAAAAGGAAAAAACAATTATTCATTTAATTCTTCAATAGGTACGACAGCATATTCTTGCCATTTTAAGAATGCATAAAAAAACATGAAATCGTTGGTACAATTTAAGTTAACCTTTATTCCTTTTAGCAAACAACAGCAATATCAAATGTTTCATTTTCATACGATATTATTCGATATGTTATAGGTTTGCTATATTAAGCTAAAGGCCAACTCCAGGGCCATCGGAACCCAAATATCAATATAACGAAAAGCATTCAATTCTTCTGAAATTGCGTATCTAAGGGTTTGACAACCTTATGTTTTTCAAGCGTAAACAAACGGGTATAACCTATATTCAGAGGGCCCTAAAATTGTGATAGGCAGCTTAATAAAATAAAAGGTCTTATTCAAAGCAGGAATCTCAACAATACAAAAGGCATCACATGTTATTATATTAAATTCCCTCCCATACTTGTGACTGTGTTTAGAAATACTGATGGCAACTTTATAGTGATGTCTCACTGATATATCACGCCAAAGACATATTTACATAATACTTTACTCGGTCACATTATCCTGACACCGATCCAGTCGGTCCTACTCCTACCCAGAAATGTCTAATGTCTTGGTTATTGCACGGCCGGGGTTCAAACCAGCAGCCTGCCGTCCACGAATCAAGATCTCTAACCGTTGAATACACCACTCATTTTAAGGGAATATTACACATTTAGTTTCACACACACACACACACACACACACACACACACACACACACACACACAGAGAGAGAGAGAGAGAGAGAGAGATGAAGATTTTACTTTTGTTTTCAATTACCCAATCAAATACACCATAACAAAAGTCCAAGATGCTGTTAATTAACGCTGTCCCACAATGCAACATTATTGAACATATGTTTTTTACACAATTGCAATGAACAAATATTTTAAACATTGAATAAATATATTTTTAACATTGAACAAATATTTTAAACATTGAACAAATATTTTTTATTGAACATATATTTAAAATTTTATGAAGATATATTTTAGTTTTGAATAAATATCACACTTTTATGAATATATATTGCATTTTATGAACAAAT
>JAUMGZ010202276.1:0-12469 GCA_032359645.1 Pododesmus macrochisma | reverse complement strand
TTCGACTCTAAGGGCGTGGCTACCCCCCTCATCCTCTTTCAAACGTAACCAAATTCGACACGCCCCCTCCTTGGGGGGCCCCTCGTAATATGCGGGGTAACAATATGAAGCACACGGCCGTCTTCGGGGCCCGCGGCATTGTCCTTATTAAAAAAAATCGAATGTTGAAATATTCAACTTTCAACATTCAACATTCAATGTTGAATGTTGAATAAGTAACGTACTTCAGTTTCCGCATTTGTACATTGTATATATGTATCGACTTGTTCCGAAAAGTGGCACAGTGCATGGCATATCTTAAAACAGAAACAAAACATAACCTTACTGTTAGACTGAGAAAAGATGGCGATATGAATAATCTAGGTATACATGCCAGTGTGACATTGATACAGCCTTCTCTTGTCAAACCTCACACGAGGTTCCAAAGAACAATCAATCCAGACGGGGCTGTTCTGTTAGTATGCCCATGTAATTTAGTAGTTCGTGTCTGAGACGTTGACAAAAACGTTTTGTTATGAGGTTTGATGTTCTTCCTCTTTGTCGGAGAATGACGATTATAGACCAATATTTTCATTTGGTGTGTAGATATCGCCTTCAATATTTAAAGGAGTAACTTCAGTTATGAGAGCATAACTGCAGCATGTGCCAAAGCTCCGCGTTCTCCTTCGAGACATGTGAATGCGCGTAAAATAGTCCCACATAAAACATTAATTTTGAACGTTTAAAACACCTTAATAACTATTAATTTTTACTGTTGATTTTGATTTAAAGACAAACGAAAATATACGAATAAACTGCATAGATGTTACAGACCTACTGGTATAACTGCAGCATGTGTCACAGACAAACTTATCATGGAGCGCTTATAATAATTAGTTTGTCTATACGGGTGACGGAGACGTAAGAAGTTTTAAAAATCAGAAGCAAAGCATTACATTATTTATTTTATGCATATCAAATTTTGTATGTAATAAAACCCATTTCCATCGTGCACACACAACAAAACCAATATGTTATACTGTCATTAAGTCAACAGATTATGCATAATAAAAAGATAAACGCAGAATCATGGCGGATTATCGGCATGTCAATTTGATGGCAATGCATTTAGATGCACAAAGGAACCTAGCATTTGAATAATGAGACGGCAGAGTGTTTTCATATCAATCAAATTCTCTATTTACAAATGATTCAGAAAAATTGTGAAGCATGAATTTGTTATAATCGTTGACCGTTAAATGTAAATGGATTTGTAAATGATATGGATAATATTACACGTATCATGAATACACGAAGTTATTAGGAACATTACACGTGTCAAAAAGTAGTTTTTATAGAAATTGTTATAAACAATGACAGCGGTATACAGCAGTTTGCAAAATACAAAGAGTTCATACATTGTCTAAGACGATGCACTTGGCGGAATTCCATATTTCATATAGAGTTGCAATTACATGTATTAATTTAGGATACAATTTGCTTTGGGTTGAACGTAACTTTTAACTCATGTTAAGTCATATTAAGGCAACATCTGCTTGCGACAGTGCACACTGATGGCGACTTAATAGTGCTGTCTCACTGAAATATTACGCCGCACACACATTTACATGATACTTCACTTTGTCGCATTATCCTGACACCGAGCCAACCAGTATTTTCCCCTATCTAGTGCTTAACAGGGGGCGAGGAGATTATCTTATGCTTGATGCGACCGGACGTATGACGTAGGGAATATATATATATAATTGCATCAGAAACAGACTTGTCAAATTTCTCTAACACAGAATGACGATTGTTATTGGACACCCTGTGCAGCGGAAAAATGAAGCCAATTTATAAATAATGTTCCTTTTTTATTTACAAGTTTTATAGGCCATCAAACTGTGCATAGTCTTTGGTTTTGTAATATATTCCCACATTAAAATCAAATTTGACAACATTAACATTGAAAATAATTCAATATTCAAGATTGAATCCAACCGCTCCCTTCAAAACTCCTAAACCACCAACCCACCCCTAACTGTATCCTTTTTCGAGGAGGGGGGGGGGGTATCCTTTTAGATTGCGCAATAGTTCTATTTTAGATCGTTACCGAATAATATAGCAATCAAAATTTTATCTCCGCTTGTAAAGCTGTCAACAGTTATGCACAGACACCTAAAAACTAGTAAATGTTCTCACTAAAATGAGTTGATTTATTTGTACTAGTCATTACACTTATTTGACAATTTATGTAAATTTTTATTTTTTAGACAGCAACTGATGTTGGGTGGCGGATTATGTGTCGTATTTTTAAACAGTGTGGTGTTGATGAAAATACACCGATATATGAGAAATGCACTGATATACGGGTTTTCATTTCTTTTCAATCTGCAAGTGTGACCTCTTGTCTCACCCGTCTTGCTATCTGAAAAGGAAAATGTATATAGTTATGTTTAAAGTTTTCTTTACAAAAAATGACGTCTTTTGTTCAATGTGCATTAGTGAAATGGGATTTGACGGTGTAAGATAACAACATCAAGATTTTATCTTAAACATGTTTGTTTGTAAATCTTTATATTTCACTGCTAAAGCTGTCATAAGTACTTAAATAGTTCTAAATATAAGATAATAGCGTCTACCAAACATCTCGTATGTCTAGGTGCAGTTTAACACCAGCTCTCTTTGAATTCAGAAGCAGTGACGGTCGCAGTCACGTGTCTTCATTTGGTGTGGTAATCGCCTTCAACATCACTTCCAATAAATGAGCAAATTCAATTATGAGAGCATAACCGCCTTTGCTCTTGGTGCAGCCTATGAATACAATAGTACTGGATCTGGAACGACTTGCAGAAATGTAAACAAAGATAGCTGAAAATTTAAATTTGAATATGTAAATTGATAGTACATTGTAGTTGTATTTCTAAATAAAGACAAACACAAATTTAAGTAATAATCTGCATAAATGCTGCAGACTTACTAGTATAACTGCTGCATGCGTCACATACAAACTGAACGGAGCGCGTTAAATGTACGACGCTCTTAGTGTTTGGACTAAGGATCCAACAACCTGTACGTGCCTACTAACCCACGCACCAATGATTGTGCCCTCAAAGTGACACATTTGTCATAACAAGTAGACCAGTGCGTTGGCCATGTGGTCTGAGCGCTCGTTTCGTGCTGGTAGACTGGTGATAAAATCAGGTCGCGTCAAAACCTAAGACCTTAAAACTAGGTAATCTTTTCACTCCCTGCTAAGCGCCAAGCATTACTGGATAAGAGGAGAACTGGTTGACTCGGTGTCAGGATAGTATGACCGAGTGAAGTATATGTCAGTATGTCTGCGGTGGGATATTTCGGTGAGCCAATACTATCAAAACGCCATAAGTGCGCACTTTCGCAAGCAGACATCGTCTCGATATGACTATACAATGTACATGAGTTAAAGGGACTCTAAACCTCAATACACTAACACACTTTTAATTTCGGCCCAACTCGACATTTGCGTCAATAATTCCCCGTGAACACTTATGTAAAGTTTTAAAGTTTACATAGCGTCTGTTCGTACGATAAATGTGACTTTTTCATATCGCGACGAAAGACTATATAATGATAAACATATTTTTTAACTATAAAATTAGTCAACACCTCTAGACCTTTCTTCACAAGACAAATTTGATATGAAATTTCATATAAATAATCATATTTCATGGATTCATGAAGAACACAAAATTGCTACATCATTGACAAGATACTTCACTTGGTCACATTTTCCTGACACCGATCCAACCATTCCTTCCCCTACCCAGATATGCTGGGCGCTTAGCAGAGAGCGAGAAGATTGCCTTATTTTAAAGTCTTAGGTTTTGGCGCGACCGGGATTCGATCCCACGACCGTGAATTCCAGCACAAGTCTACCAGAACGAAACGAGCGCCCTGACCACTAGGTCACCGCGCTGGTGCTGAAATTAAAGGAGTAAATTATATATTAACGAGTAACTCGTAATACACAAGACACTTACATGGCGTAGTGATTGTTTTTAAATGGGAATATATTTCAACAAATCATGACAATACACTTACTATTTTGATTATGCATTTCCTTGATTACTAACAATTGCACTAACGTGCTTTGTACAAATAACACATAGTTTCATGAAGATATATTTGAGTTTCACCTGAACACTGCTAATAATGCAGGTATAGTCGTAGATGACTTCTTCGTTGTAAATGTTAATTTTAAAAATAATCTACTGTGCATAATATTTGTCTTTAAATAAAGAATATGCTGACAACAGATACTCGCGGAATCTCAGAACATAAAAAGGGGAAATATGTATTGGATTGAGTTGTATGGTTTAATAAAAAAGAAAATAATTGTTAAACTTGTCCAAAATGTTAGGTGCACAATTTCCATTACTATCTAAGAAATATGTTTTTAAATTATTTTTTTGAAAATGTTAAGTAACGTGAAAGGTATTAGTAACCAGTCTAACAACTCGCTCAACTGTCCCAAATACATGTACCTATTTATATATACAACGAACACTGCTCAGGTGTAGTCACGCCCGTTTTGTCATGTAACTGCAATGCTCTATCTGTGAGCATACGTGCGTGTCAAGCCCGTTATTTGCCGGCATAATACACATTATTATAAAATCTGACTTTTTATAAATGTTAAAAGAATATTGTTATACTGTTTCATGATCATATTAAACACAATTGTTATAAATTACAAATTTCTGTTACCCTGTACTAAACAGTTTTCAGCTCCGCAGCAACGCAGGACGCAGTGTCAAATCCTTAACCTAAACAATAGAATGGAACGGCTCCTGTCGACCCATCATAACAACCTTCATGATAAGGATCAGTCTTATTATGTAATAAGGATACAAAATGATTATTGTTTAGATAAGATTTTATCAAGATAATCACCTTGAACTCCTAGACTATATCAAGAAATTGTGACATGTCAACTGAACTCCTAAACTCTATCAAGTAATTGTGATATTTACACTGAAGTCCTAAACTCTATCAAGTAATTGTGATATTTACACTGAACTCCTAAACTCTATCAAGTAATTGTGACATGTCAACTGAACTCCTAAACTCTATCAAGTAATTGTGACATGTCCACTGAACTCCTAAACTCTATCAAGTAATTGTGACATGTCAACTGAACTTCTCAACTCTATAAAGTAATTGTGACATGTCAACTGAACTCCTAATCTCTATCAAGAAATTGTGACATGTCCACTGAACTCCTAAACCATAACAAGTAATTGTGATACGTCCACTGAACTCCTAAACTCTATCAAGTAATTGTGATATGTCCACTGAACTCCTAAACTCTATCAAGAAATTGTGACATGTCCACTGAACTCCTTAACCATAACAAGTAATTGTGATACGTCCACTGAACTCCTAAACTCTATCAAGTAATTAAGATATGTCCACTGAACTCCTAAACTCTATCAAGAAATTGTGACATGTCCACTGAACTCCTAAATCCTATCAAGTAATTGTGATACGTCCACTGAACTCAAAAACTCTATAAAGTAATTGTGATATGTCCACTGAACTCCTAAACTCTATAAAGTAATTGTGATACGTCCAATGAACTCCTAAACTCTATCAAAGTAATTGTGAAATTTCCTCTGCACTTTTAAACTCTATCGAGTAATTGTGATATTTCCTCTGCACTCCTAAACTCTATCAAGTAATTGTGATATTTCCTCTGCACTTTTAAACTCTATCAAGTAATTGTGATATTTCCTCTACACTTCTAAACTCTATCAATTTCCCCCTTCTATTTACCAAAATGAACTTCATTTTCATATTGTTAAAATCTTGACATGGATATAAGAGATAAAACTTCTCACCAGGTAGTGTTGACGACTGGAAATGTTACTGTTCAAAGCTCGCAAACACATTCTAGCTACTTCATACCAAAGGGTTATCATATCTAGTGCCAACTAAATATATTATATAATTATATATTTATATGCAATAGATTCACAAAACTAAACAACTACTACTAAACAATTAGCATGATTAAAGAAAATAATTCATAGCATCAATTTTAAAGAACTGTGTGTCAACCTGCCAAGGTTATTGACAAATTTAAAGATTATTAAAATATCTTCTTATCTTATTACAGTTTGCCGTATACTAATTGCTGAATACTTGAAAAATCAAGTTATAAGAGTGTGTCACAAATAGATGGATTTGTAAGTTAGTTTGTCAGTGAAAGCTTTTTTTTGTATGCCTGCGTGATATAAATGTTAGATTGGTTCTGTAGCATTTAAAACTTATAGAAACTGAGCTGTCGTTAAAAAGCGTTGAGTTAAATTGTCGAGATATTTTATATTGCGGCGTGAATTAGGATAATGCTTGGACACATTAATAGCCCATTAACGACCCAGTAGGTGTACCATATTACGTAAACAACTTTTTATTAAAATGTCAAGTAGCTACAATCCGATCACACAAACCGTGTATCTCAGAACTATGGTGTTCGGTTAGTGCCATATTTCCACCATCATTCTATCGTGCCACCCCGCACACCGTTTCGTCGATCAATTGTCAAACCATTCATCGCCACCGCGCATCACTCTATCGTCATCGATCATCGCCATCGCCATTGCAAAACCCTCCATCGCCAATCGCTCAATCGCCATCGACCTTCGCTCCATCGTTCTATACAAACGTTGAGTTAATAGAGCGATATTTGAGATATGGCTCCAATCGTATTCCATACAGAACACTACAGCACCTAGGAAAAGAGTATAAATGATGACAAATCCTTCTAAATACTTAATCATCTGAAGTATATGTGCACTGGAAGATTTTCAATCTAAAACAAACTGTTCATAGATGAAAAGATCACACAATTAAAAGTTGAATACTTGAATTGATTCGGAATAATTGTAAGGCATACATCTATGTGATGTAATTGCTCTGGTTTTGGGACATTTATCTATCACACACAATTATTGTCAGCTTTGGCAACATTTTTAGTTCAATTATTGATTCTGTCCCACATCATCGAACATATTATATATAGACTATTATTAATACTTCAGGGCCGTAGCCTGGGTTAAGTCGAACAAATGTATTTTCTGCGGCACACATGTATTTGCTGATTTTCTTGGAATTTTGTCATAGAAAAAAAGAAAAATTACAAAATTTCGTGCTGGGAGAAATCTGTTTTATTTGGTTACCCATTTAGGAATTAAGCTCCAGCCAGTATAGTTATTCAGGTCATCGAAGCACTCGCCCGACTCAGCCCCACGCAATGATGCGTCAAGAAATTTCAGTGTGATTAAGTTAGCTGCATAGATACAATATACTTCCAACGTAGTTACCGATCTGTTTATTATTCAATGACAAAGACAATTTAATGTCAAGATCAATAAAGAAAGTTGTCAATGTTTTCGTTGTAGGACTGGGCATGCTGAGTAGCTTTATTTGGTATACTTTGTCTTTTGTGAATAGAGAAATAAATATATCAGTAATGACAATACTTATAGAATCCCGTACCTGTGCCAGTACTAGATGGATTTATCTCAGGCGAGAGATGGTATGTATGTGAAATAACTCAGGACGAGGCGATAGCCGAGTCATGAGATAACATACATACCATCAATTCTATCTGGTACTGAAACAGATACGAGATTCTTTTCCTCGTTCTCGTATAGCGTTAAAACTACGGAAATAACAGTAAAAGTGTACTGATTTCCCTCTGCAAATGGGCGGGCGTAGCGTCAGTGACGTAAACAATCGGCAAACCTCGGGTGAATCCGTTACTATCATTCAATGAAGCACACGAAGTACACGGAAACGGCCGAAGTTGCGACGAGTGTGACGTAAAGTCACTGTTACATTGCACGCGAAATCGATCTCAGTAACTTGTGTTGATAGTAGGGTTAACGCTAAGCTGGCAGTCCCGTATACAGGGATTGTTAACCCCTGGCACGACAAAGATCCCCATGTAATGTTCGATAGAAAAGTAGGCGGAAACGCCATTGCATGGGCTCATCCTTTTCTTTACTGTTTTCCCGTTCCTGTTGCCGCTTCTCTTCCTTTCCTAGTATTTGGTTTTTCTCGTTTGATCTTTTGTCACGATATCGGTGAAATACATATGGAAGTGACGCTAAGTCTTAATTAAACAAACAAATAGACAAATAAACAAATTCGGATTTTTTAGAAGAAATAAACTGAAAACGTTCAAATGAATATTTGCATATCCTAAAGATTGTTTTGCTACAACTTTAGGTAAATTTGTCAAATGGTTAATGAGAAATGCTGATTCCAAGAATTGGTCGCAGACGGATTGACAGACGGACAGAGTGATTACTTTAGGGCACCCGAATCTTTCGATGCGGGGCCCTTATAAAGCCATATGTATGCTTCAACAACCACAGAGCAATAACACGGTTGGTTTAATGATAGTCTGAAACTATAACGTTTCGGTCGTATTGACTACTTGCTAACACAATATGATAAACCGGCTGAAAATCGTCACACAAATCGGTGTGTGCCGTCAAACCGATTGAAATCATTGTCCAGATAACAACCTTTACGATCATTTGCTTGATACCCTGTCGCGTTAGGGTGTTCGACCAAGTGACCTGAAAAAACTACAGCGACAGGAAATGGAAGGGACATGCTGTAGAGTTAGAGGCCAACCAAAGATGTTCACATCCTTTGGAAAGGAGGCTAAGCTGGCGGCCCTGTTACAAGTACTATTTACCGCCCTTGCAAAGAAAAGATATACGTGTCAAGTTCAAAATGAGACGGCGGTATCGCTGATGCATCGGCTTATCCCCTATTTTGTACTTTCTATATTTGTTTGACTCTCCCGATTCTGTTTTCACTTCTGTCACTGTTCTATGACTAGGTTTTTCCTCTCTGGTCTTGCTTTGCGATAACACTGAAATAATAGGGAAGTGGCGTTAAACCCTATTAGTATACCTCATTGATGTACATTAATAACAGTAACGCTGATTGGCTAAAGCGTACCACATGACGGGGAAATAAAACACCAAATCTCTCTGAGGCGCGCGCAGCTCATTGAAGAATCGATGCAATGCGCAAACTGTTTGAGGTCTGATTTCTTTTTCGGTATAATAAACAATTTATGGCCCTGTAAGCAGGGTGATTTGTAGATTCATTTACCCTTAGCGGCCATATTCCCCTCGGGCTCCGCATAAATGACCGCATCGGGTAAATGAACCTTCAAATCACCCTGCTTATAGGGCAATACATGTATAATATTGGTCAATCTAATTCTATGGCAGGATTTCCTAGAAATTAGTCAACATTCACGCAAAAGAGTTATTTTATTCACTGTCAAGCTGTTGGTTAGGTCTTCATATTTCTCATATTCAGCCTTCATCTCTTTGAGTCGACAAATCCAGTAAAACTGCAATAAAAATATAGTGATCTAACAGTCATTTTTAAAGTTAAAAAAAATAACTATAACTATGGAAAAATTAGCATTTGTTAGATAATTAGGTAAGTTTCTCTTGAGCATAGTCCGTTGATGACGGTTGATTTGTAACTAGGCCTGTAATCTTTGACCAGGTCCTCTCACACAGGGAAATTGTTTGTTGTTTCTTGTAGATACTATTTACATTGATTTTATTAATACATTTATCTAAGTTTGTGAGACGGTATTTCTAGCTTGAAAACTAAAAAATAACATAATTCAGACAACCATTTCAACATTTATTAACTTTAAAAGGATAGAATGTCTAATTGAATGCTCTAGGGTTGGTTATTCAAAAAAGTAAGCCCTTCTGGAAGTGACGGTCTTTGACTCTATGTTTTATTGTTTTACCCGATGTCTTGATAGCTTTAAACTTCTGCATTTAGATAGGCAACAACAATGCTTTCTAATAATATATACTTTATTTGGTCTATGTGATTATTTTTTCGACAAAACTAACGTCGTAAGTATCTTAATCGAAAGTAAAGAATGGACTGAAGAGTGACATATCTAGATGACGACTACAAATACCAGAAAGGGAGGTTAGTACATCAGGCCATTCCAAGTTTTTTTTTTATGTTTAGCGTCTGCGGGCGGGTAGGTTCTCGTATTGAATGTGAAAACAAACCCAAATCTACCAAAGAATTTTTTCCGGGAAAATGCCCAAACGGTTTCCATTTTACGTAGAATATTTCAGTAAGTGTTTTAGATGTGTCATTAACAATGCATAGCGTTTTTGTTCTCATTTGTTCTTTAAATGTTCATCAATTGCAATTTCCTGTCGAACTATGCGTTCGTGTTTTTTTTTCTTTTAGGTTTGTGTTTTTACCTGATACATTGTAGCTAGGTAGGTTTTTGAAAACAAGGTGGACGCTCAACAGAGAAAAAAAACTTGGAATGGCCTAAGCTATTAACGTGTGCAGAAACTATTAAGATAATACCAATGAAGCAGGAATAGGGAAACTTGATAAATCAAATTGGAATCCTGAAAATGAGGATATGATCAAATACCTCCCTCCGTATAAAGCTTGACGATCAATCATACCACTCTCTAAGGGTACATTAAA
Source organism: Pododesmus macrochisma (assembly GCA_032359645.1). Classification (NCBI taxonomy): domain Eukaryota; kingdom Metazoa; phylum Mollusca; class Bivalvia; order Pectinida; family Anomiidae; genus Pododesmus; species Pododesmus macrochisma. Next base: position 1,930 of record JAUMGZ010202276.1, on the reverse strand, counting down.
CAAACGTAAACACATGAACGTTCATCAATAATAGATCGATCCAAACAGGGGCATTAGTCTTTTGGAAGAAAAATTCTTTTTAAACATCTTTTTACCGTATAATAGTTGATTATGGGAAATGTTTTCTTCAAATGTTCAGTTAATCAATCAAAATCCGTATTGGTACAGGATATCTCTAAATAACCAATCAGTATTTATCCGTCAAATCTTACAAATGATTAGATCGAAAGTTACATGATATTGAGAAATTAACATGTTTGAAATTAACTTTGATTCAGATGTCAATACATCTACAAAAACGATACATTAGATACTTCCTTTAAAAACATCGGTTCAAAGTGTTGATTTATATTTCCCACCGGTAATTGACGTTAAAAGTTCAATAAAAAAGCTTCATAACGGCCCTTATGGTCATTTGAGGATATTCTTTAAAGACCCCTAACGGAATTTAGATCGCTTTTTTTATCTATATCTATATACTCGTAAACTTCCGTGTTCACGCTGTGACATTTTGCTTTGTCATATTTTACAAGTTAAGGACATGCTAGAAATCATGGAGAAAGTATACCATTTAACTTCAAATTTATTAGAATAAAAAAGCTTTGTAGACATTAGAACACACAAATGCGCATATGATTCTGTACATGCGAGAAAAATAAGCGTTGCACAACAATATACTGTGTCAATATTTCCAGTCATATTGAATCATTGTTCAGATATAACAAAATATCATGATGCTGAGACGATTTTATCTTGCCAATAAACAGATTCAAGATTCTTCATCTCGCACCTTAACAACAATACAACTGAAAATAGAGCGTCTGTATTAGAATGTCCGGTATAACATAAGTGACGTCATTTTGTAATATAAAATATGAAATTTGATCTTAATCTCATCCTTTGATTCTATTTTATTGTATAGTAGCATATCATGTAGATGGCTGAGTCTATTTATTTCAAATTCTATAGACAAAGTTCCATACAGAGGGGAACGTAATGACGGTAATGTTCCAGAACCCTCTAAATGACGATTATAATATGCACAAAATCGGCGTCATTGATTTCTTCCTATTCAGTGACAGTATGTCGTTTACGCTGACTTTCTATAATATGCAACGTAAATTTTAATTATCATGATATACATGATGCACAATTTTGAAACTTGCATCGGTTTTAATTGATAAACCGTAGTTTAATCACAGTAAAATTCATTTTATAGACTAAACTAGACTTATATGTCACCTAAACACGCCACGCAATGTTTAATTCATTTACACCAGTATTTCTTTAATTAAGCTGACTGGATCTGTGGGCGAACTGTAAATAAAGAAAGAGATTTACTTTTTTATATGCAGACATTTTATAGAGTTTTCGGATATCAAGTATCTCGGTCAATATTTTTTTTATTGTTGCTTTGATGCTTCTGCTAAAACTTGTCTCACCTGAGCATAAATCAAACGTTATCAGCTGTTTACCCGCGGTTCGTTGTCAATGCAAACACGAATTGTTTAATTATGATAGATTTTACGCCGCATTGACGATGGTTGGGTACAATAGCCACGAAGCGTTACGTGTAGTTAATGAAAGCGAGCCAAGACGAGGCTAATGTAATTAACACACCTTCCAATACACTTTGAACGTAGACTACTTCCTATATAACAAGGTTATAGCTACAAGATGTAACACCGTTCCGTTTGGTCGTTCTTCAAGTTTTCATAGCCTTTGGGATCATTTTAGCCGATGTAAAGCAAATCATGCCTTCCATATGAACACGTTTTGATTGTTCTGTCTGTTGTTGTCTCTGTATCTGTTGCTGTCTCTGTTTCTGTTGTTGTCTCTGTATCTGTTGTTGTCTCTGTATCTGTTGTTGTCTCTGTATCTTTAGTTGTCTATGTATCTTTTGCTGTCTCTGTATTTGTTGTTTACTCTG
>JAUMGZ010202265.1:0-12471 GCA_032359645.1 Pododesmus macrochisma | reverse complement strand
ATTGATTATGTGATACCTGAACTGTTTGCTGTTGTGAGGAGCAGTGATTGATTCTTTCAAATGTTGTTTGCTTTTTGTTTCATGTTGCAATGGATGGTTTTTTGAAACCTTAGTTGTATTTTGCTAAATGTGAATTATAATGATTTGTTATTTGAAATGATAGTTCATTTCTGTTCTGTGTAACAATTTATTGCTTATCAGATGTTGGAGTTGCTTACTACATTAATTGGACTGTCATATTCGTTGCAAACTTGCATAACTGACTACGTAATCAGTGGTAAATATTTTTATGTGAAAGTCGCTTGACATTTTATAGAGCTTTACATGCACTTTATCTAGGGTTTTTATGGTAACAATTGTTGCTTAGTTTGTGTGTTAATTGCTTACATAAATCAATTTGTGATTGTTTGATATAGTATATGGTTGTTTCTTGGTATATATAGCAATTTCATCTTTTGACGCTCTCATAGTGTTTTCCAGTGAAGCATCTTGCCATTGGTCCATACGTCATGTCCCGTGATAGATCGTTATACATGTAGATTCCGAATGCTTGCACACAACGCTGACTCTGTTTTTGAAAATATCAAGAATGTGGTACGTGTTTTATTTGAATGTAGTAACGCTGGCGTTTACTGTTGTGTGGCAGTCCCGAAACTATCCTCTTTTTTTTCTTTTTTTTTTATTTTACAGTTTATTCAACTAAAAGTCACAACATACTTTGTTAATATTGACAAAATGTATAATTTTACTAAAGTTTAAAACAAGTTCGTCATTAAGTACATGCTATTTCATCAGTTTGTCTAAACTGTCCTAAAAATAGCTGCACCTTTGACACGGAACTAAGATGTGTTCCAATCGCAAAATTTGGGTATCCTGATCTACTTATTTCTACTTCCTCATTAAGGAATTTAAATATGGTCCAGTCAAAGAATTTATGTATCACAAGTTGACCTATATATTTCGCTCCTGAGGGTTACTGACCTACACGTAGTTGCATATTAAACGTAGAACGGAAATCTTAGATAACCAAAATAAGGGATACTGACCTACACGTGGCTGCACCTTAAACACATAAAACTCAAATGTCACACGGTTGTACCTTCAAAGTGGAACCGAAATGAGATCATAAACGGGTTCCTTTTCTCCACACAAACACAAGAAAGGATAGTACAAGTTTCCTCCGACTTTCTGCTCGCTTTTATATATTGCTTGTGCTGGAGAAAGTCAGAGCTCTTTCCCATATGAAAAGCCAACTCTTGGGCGCTCGAAATTGGGTCCATCCTTCTTTTGTATTCTCATTTATTCTTATTCTTATCTGCTATCGGTTTCGTAAGCTATTCTGCCTCTTCCGGTCACCGCATTAGCACTTGTGGCCCTTATACGATGACTTCCTTTACGAGCCCGAGAGACACTGGACCGCTATTTTCTAGTCCCTCTCCGACGGACCATCATGATATGAGCTACCGGTTAAGTGTATTGCTCTTATACACACCTGGCAGTGCCCTAGCTGCACCACGAACCCTCAACCTCTAGTATCCGAGAGATTAGAAGTCCTGCGTGCTAACCACTACACCACCAAAATTTTGACATGTCAAATTATTTCTTCTATAATGATCAAAAGTTTGACATTATTGCAACCAGCAGGCTCCAACAACGACATATATTGCTGCTACGGCAGCAATTTTCAACCCAGTGTCAATTTTCAGTAAAAATCGAGAAGCCATCTTGCTGACGTAATCACACGGGATTTGAAGGAATTTGCATAAATTATGTAATGGATGTAATGGTCTCTGTACACAGTTTCGTTCTACAGGAGTACATTTTGAAATTGAGGATGTGTATTATTTCTGTTGACTTTGATATTTTCTAGGTTTTGTATGTGCTATGCTTGCTATATTGGTGTTATTTAAGCGCGCATTATGATCATTTGTCTGCACGCTTGTTCAGAGTTATAGGACCATAAACGTCAACAAATAACAGTTTAATGCTTATATTTTCATTTATGTTTTTTCCACAATAAATGTATTTTCCTAGTAATTAAAATTGAAATTGAAATTCGCAGCCGTAGGTGTCTTTATCGGAACATCCATCGGGAATAACTAGTGTAGACATGTTTCCATATAGCAACAAAGGAGTACTTTGGGAAAATAACAAAAACAGATAATGTTTTTATGTATATGTAATATGAATCATGAAAACTGTCTTAAACATGTCAATTAACAACTTTGCAATTAAAAAGTAATAGTAAAAAGTAAAAAAGAAACGCGAGCGTGTTAATGGAGGAATGACAAGTACTACGACACGTTTTCAATATTACAACGCCAGAGTTTATGCTCAACTAAACGTCAAAAAATCTCTATGGTTTATATAAAGAGATTACATTGTAAATGAATATATATTTTAAAGTAAATTAAATATGTTGTGATTCGTAATTAAAAAACATAAACATTTTTCATGTGAGATAGGCGTAGGAATACGGCGGATTGACATTTGTACAGGAAATGGGTGCTTTGGTTAGAAAAACAACACATGTGAAGAAATTATTTATTTTAGGACTGGTATTTTGCCGAAAGACAAGCCGAGTTTGACACCATTTTTATTCCATTTTTTTCATAACAAAAGGTCTGTTGTTATAGTTTAAGCAGCATCTCACCAAAAGTTATCCAGAATTGTGTTTACACCTCTGTGAAATGTGCATGTTTTAGTGACCTTACTCATGAAAATGACACCCAATTTTGTTTTGGTCCCACAATGTGCAGCAGACAATCACGATTCCAAACATGTATACATGTAGGGTATTTGTGGCAAAAACAAAGCAAGTACATACGATAGAGCACGTCAAGACTTACTGTAGAGGGAGACCACTATTATATCAAGGCAGATTGGAACTCTCTAGGACGAGATTTTGTCACATGATTCAGTCAAAGATGACTTCTTGATTTTTACTGAAAATTAATACTTGGTTGAAAATTATGTGCTGCCGTATAGCAGCAATATATGTCGTTGTTGGAACATCATACCGCTGCCTGTTGGCTACACAATACCAAATTTTTGATAACTGCAGAAGAAATATTTGAACATGTCAAAACAAAAGAAGTAGGCCCCCATTTCGAGCGCCTAAAAACTGCGTCGCAAAATATCTACTTTTCATATAGGAACGCACTCTAACGTTCACCCACACGAGCCAAACATAAAGCGGTCAGAAAGTCAGAGGAAAAGTACAATGACAATCGCAAATCCTATTCTGTTAAAATTTTATGTTCGTTCCAGGCAGTGTAAATATCGTGACAGATGCAATATGTTCACCAATAACTGTAAGTTTGTGTTAGGTTTTGTTATCTTCATATATCGCCACAAACACATTTCTCAAATAAAGCGTAATTGACACTTATCTGTATAATTAACACATACGGACATGCAATATTCAGTTGATATACCCCAAACGTGCATAATTTCCTCGTAGAGTCTGCAAAAACTGTCAATTTGGTGTGTCGAAGTTAAATAATGCATTAGAATACTCTCTGTTTTTGTATAAATTATCTCCATCTATGATAGAGTTATACTCTCTGTAATTAATACAAGTGTTTCCGAATGAATGTCGTAAACATTTCCGACTGAATATCGTAAACAAACTGATGTCATCAGACGCCTTATGTCAAATTAGATTCAACTTGCAACATAATCAGCAGTATTATCGCAACGCTTAATTTGTTTTTGCACGAAATTACCTCGCAGTGAGGCGAATGGTGTAAATAACTTGTGTCCAAGTTCAAAATGTTAATAGCACCCGTGGTTAGATGATCCAGTTCATAACGCTCCTTTGTATTATTTCAAAGTCTGAATTATTCAGACAAAACTCCACGTAAAAGTCATAAACGCGTGGCTGTAATATTCACAAAGGTGTCGTTCACATAAATATTACATTTTATTGGCGAATTTATGGCACCAATTCGTCTGATAGGTGTAGGACGTTGGCTGTAGTTTTATGGTGTATGTTTCACACGGAACACGAGCTTGTAATTTGCCGTAATAACAGTTATGTTGGCACATATTAGCGCTACTTTCTGTTTGTGATGGGAGTTATTTGTGCGAAGAATCAATTTGTACAGCGTTTATTTACAGTAAACATGTTAACGAATATGGTTTCTCACCTCCCCATTGGTGTAAATATATCACCGTGGTCGCAAAACTAACATTTTTACCATATATAGGTTTTTACGGTCCCTCGTAGAAGCCAAAATCACCTCTTTTATGACAAAAGAATTTCGTAAAATGTGTTGATTTTACGGTGTCCAGAAATTATTTATGATTATCTAATCACCATAAAGTTTTGCCACACCGACAAGGAGTTAGTTTCATCTTTTAATGGCAGAAGTTTTGTAATTTGCTATTGCACCATTAACTTAATTCAAAAATTCCTTCTTTCATTTTCCAAACATACAATTAGCTAACCGTGGTACACCCGTGGTTCACGTATAACAAGGGCGAGCTCTGCTGTAGCAATGATAACATTAAGTCCTAAGTTTATTCTTGCCAAACTGACATTTCAATTAAGATTCGCTGTCTTTTTGGGATGTAATTGTTTTTTTTTTTGTTTTTTTTTTTTTGTGTGTTAGAGTAGTTTCCCCTTTTCAGACATTACCTTGTTTCGTTATAGTGGAACGTTGGACAAGTTGAAATATCTTCGATGGATAACATGTGATAAAGTTGCTTTTTGCGGGTTTTTTTTGTCCGATTATCTCGTTCAAAATATTTCCAATAGAATGTCTAACAACAAACGTCACTGAATTTAACAATATATAAATATGTAGATACAGAGCTGTAAAATCAATTAAATGTGGAGTGATAACACTGCTGTTTTTGTTGCAAATTTGTTTTTGACGTAACTGTGACTCGAGCAATCCTCTTGGACGAGGCCTCTCAGTTGTATCTGTGACTTGAGCAATCCTCTTGGACAAGGCCTCTTATGTTTCTTTAGGTGTATCTGTGATTTGAGCATTCGCTTGAAGGAGGCCTCTTATTTTTGTAACTTTATGTGTATCTGTAACTTGAGCATTCGTCTCGGGAAAGACGTTTTTTGTATCTGTGACTTGAGTAATCGCTTTCAAGGAGACTTTTTTTGTAAGTTTGGTGTATCTGTGATTTGGACAATCGTCTTGAACAAGGCCTCTTGGGTAACTATAGGTGTATCCGTGCGTTGAGCATTCGTCTTTGGGGAAGCCCTTTTGCACCTTGATGTGTATTTGTGACTTGAATAATGAGGTGTATTTGTGACTAGAGTAATCGCCTTGAAGGAGGCCTCTTTTTTGTAACTTAATAGGTGTATCTGTGATTTGAGCAATCGTCTTGAAGGAGACTTTATTTTTATAACTTTATGTGTAGCAATGATATGAGAAAACCTCTAGGCCTCATTTGTTGTCCGGAGTCAAAAACAGTAATTGATGATATTATATCTGTTGAAATGATCCGTAACATATATTCGAGTGTTTGGACCGTCTTTCAGTGTTTGTTGTTATCGTTTGGTGCTGGGATCAATCAATATAAAATATTGATCCCAGTTTGGTGGTTTTTACCAAGATTGTGATTGTCCATCTTCTATTCTCCTTCCTGTCACACTTTGTCTTCAGTTCTATAATTAAATTGTTTTCCCAGTGTTTTCCCCACATGCCATAGTCCAGTGTGTGTCGTGTTACCACTTTGATAAAGCTTTATTATTTTAACCATTGATGATCTCTCCGTCGTTTGAATTTGTTTGTTTTGTTTTATTGGGGTTTAACGTCCCTTTAACTCATGTTTAGGTCATATCGAGACGATGTCTGCTTGCGACAGTGCGAACTTATGGCGACTTTATAGTGCTGGCTCGCTGAAATATTACGCCGCAGACACATTGGCATGAAACTTCACTCGGTCACATTATACTGACACCAAACCAACCCGTCCTTCTCCTACCCATTAATGCTGCGTGTTAAGCAGGGAGCGAGAAGAATGCCCAATTTTAACGTCTTGGGATATGGCGCCACCAGGATTAGAACCCGCAATCGCAGATACTCTGACCGACACGTGGCGAACACGCTAACCAGTTGGCAAATGCGCCGGTGACTCCATCGTTTAGAACCTCCACTTTTAATCGGATTCTCATGCATTTGCCACGTCATTTGCCACGTCATTTGTCACGCCATTTGCCACGTCATTTGTCACGCCATTTGTCACGCCATTTGCCATTCCATTTGCCAGGCCATTTGAGGAGAAGGTTTTGAACCTCCACATTTATCGGATTCTCGTGCATTTGCCACGCCATTTGCCACACCATTTGCCACGTCATTTATCACGCCATTTGAGGAGAAGGTTATGTCAGTTGAATACTTATACTTCTCGAATTGTTTTCTTATAGAGGTTTTAATAATGTATAGTGTACTTAGTTATTGTATCGGTAGAAGTAATGATAATTTATATTATTTTATAGAGGAAATAATCATTTTAACTACACTTAGAGGTAATGATAATTCATGTTGTACTTAAAGAGGAAATTTATTTTGACATTTGTTTATAGGTGTTCCATTTATGTTTCCTTGCTGCACTGCTTTTTAACCTTTCCGTATTTTGTTTATTTTATTGCGGGTCATTTTTACAATGTTGTTGTTTGTTATTCTTTTAACGGGGCATGTTGACATTTCCTTGTCGGACGCCTCATTTTCTCATTGTGCTGGTCGCGCGGTTTTTTGTTTGTTTTTATGTTACGTATACAATGCCAATCATTGAAACACCCTCCTAACCATGAGAAGTATCGGCCGAGGAGTTCCGAGTGACAAGTATACGATTCAACTGCCATGTTGACTAGCTTTGTGTCGTAAATATACATCCTTCGTGTAATTACAAAACATTATAGTCTTATTATTACCAGAATAACGCAGACTATAACGTTATCGAATACTTGTATAATGGTCAGATGACAGCAATAGCACTATCTCCGCTATAACTGTCCTTCTTTACAATGCTATCGGATACTGACTTGATGCGTTTCCCACCGCCGACAATCTGAAATCAATATTAATATAGAGCGACATTGAATTGTAAATTAGTGTTAAGATGTACAAAGCCGTTAGTCAGTGATTATTGTATGGTTTACGTCTGTCGCTGAGTGGTAAATTTCACCAGGAGACAGGTTCATGTGACAGCGTCGTCGGCTGTGGTTGATTGACGGAAGCCAACCGCCGGCGTATTGATCTGTCAACGTAGCCGCCATTGCAGCATCATACAGGAAGGAACTATCATCACTGGTGTTCGATTGCTTACATAATCATACTAGGTTTTGTAATTTGTGTGAAAGACATGGGGCAATTATTTATAGAAATGACAGGTGCGTTTATGATCGTTATTGTTGACAACATTTGATGTGTGTATATATAATTCAGGCCTTTGTCTGTCGGTGGTCAATGTTGCTTTAAACTCTGATCATGATGTACCGATCCTTAGTAACGGTAGGAGATGTGGTCAACGAACCATAACGAATCCTTAATTTACCACTACTAGTTGTGCAAAATCGAAAGTAGTGTTTGTGGAAATTCCAAGATGGCCGATCTAACGGCCATCTTGAAAATCATATTATCGCATCTCCTCCGAAACATTTAAATTTGAATTGTCTCCTACTTTAAAGAAGACAGAAACTTCAATTATCTTAATGGATTACGCATGATGTCTACATGTTCCTGTTTTGTATCATTAGATGCTTAAAAGATGATTGCGATCGCGGCCATTTTGAAAAGCTTGTATCATCTATATGTTATGGCCCTTAGAAGCCAATCACGGCTTTCAAATATTGTATGCGTTCTTGTTGAATACGCATAACAAATTTTGAAAATAAGAATCCAAGATGGATGACTTTGCGGTCAACTTGAAAATATTGTATTATCTAAAGGACAGAAATATAGTAAAGCATTTATACTGCCGTTCTCGGGCACGAAAGTTAACGTAGTACACAATTAAAGTAAAGGAGTTGATAGGCTTTATACAAAAGTGTACCTCAAAAGTATACCGTGTAACAGTATTGAAGCATAAACGCGTTAAAGTGTGTACCTCAAAACTGTACCATGATACAGAATCATGTAAAGCAAGGAAAGGCTTTTTACAAAAGTCTGCTATACAAATGTACCATGGTTACCGGCTAAAGGGACAAAATCAAAGCATTGATTGTGTACCACAAAAGTGTATCACGGTACAGAATTGAAGTAAAGCAATCTGGAATTGGCTTTATATAATAGTGTATCATAAAAGTGTACCGTGGTAAACATAATTGAAGCATAAAATCTTTGATTGTGTACAACAAAATGGTATCATGGTACAAAATTAAAGTAAAGCAATCTGGAATAGGCTTTATATAATAGTGTATCATAAAAGTGTACCATGGTACAGAGTCAAAGCATAAATGCATTGATTGTGTACCACAAAAGTGTACCACGGTACAGAATTGAAGTAAAGCAATCTGGAATAGGCTTTATATAATAGTGTATCATAAAAGTGTACCGTGGTATACATAATTGAAGCATAAAATTTTTGATTGTGTACCACAAAATGGTATCATGGTACGAATTAAAGCAAAGAGATCGGTATATTTTAATCAGATTGGCTTTAAACAATAGTGTACCACAAAAGGGTACCATGGTACAGAATTAGAGCATTTACTGTCTGACCGCTATCGGCTTTTGTACCCTCGTCATGGAACTGGTACAGTTGGATCACCTCGCCCTTTTTCATAGCATGCTATTTCATAAACGGGTTCCCAGTTATGTCATACTATATTGCGTAGCATATCAGGGGAGGTAACTAGACTAGCTATTTCACGGAAATGATCGAGTGTGATCCGAATGTGGACTTGTATAGACGCTTTGCAGGGTCACCCTAAACTGGCGGTCATATTGCTCTCATTTCACTGTTGATTCTACTTTTACTGGTGTCAACTGGTGCATCACTGTAACCGTGGAATGTACGACTACGTTGGTCTATATATAAACACAATGTTATTTATATGTCTACATGTATGCATGTCATACCGGTGTGCGCGATATTATTATATAATGTATGCATACTAAATTGACGGTGGTGTTTTTATTAAAATCACCTTATTATTCATAAATTCCGAAATGGTATCGTGCTGACTATCAAATTAGAATCAAATGTTAAAAAATATTTGCAAACGCCGTAGAATATGTCTATATATGTAAAAAATGGGAATATATAGACCTTACGCCGTGATTACCAGACAATTTGGCGTATACCAGTTTTAACTCTTGTATGTTATTAAACTTTTCTAACCAAATAAATAATATTCAACTATTTCTTTTAAAACCCGATATTAGGTTCACGCATGCGTCTTGTTGTATCATATTAACTAATGGACCCTTTCTTGTGAATATAACTGATCTTTTGAACTTGTGTGAGCAGGTGAACCAACAGCTTTGTTGCGTATTTTGTATTGGAATTAAGAAATGTCGGTAAAACATAACAACAAGTTAACCAACAGCTAGAGTTTGTTGTTCAAACACATTTTAGTCTTGAAATGAATTTAAGATTCAATGTGATTTCTTCGATTGCCTTAATGAGCCTTCACTTTACAAATATCAAATTTTGACCAAATGTATTCCAAATTGTCATTTCGCAACAACAAACTATGACAATATGTACACATTTGATCTTGTCGTAGTTTCATTCATTTGGGAACATCAATGTTTGACCATGTTCATTGTTACGTAAACTTAACAGAAGTTTGTTGGCAAGGTACATGCCAAGTTACTTAATTATCTAGTTGGTTTGATCACGAATGTCTCATGACTATAGTTAAATTTAATAAAAATATTTCCTCAAAAGACATATGTTTTGTTTCTTTTGAATTTCAAATGACAAGTTGCAAATTCATAATGTTAAACACTTTGATCCCTTTGCTGTTGTCTATTCATAAACTTAAAAAGCGTTGTTATTTGGTGTTCTCATCTGTTGTTGCTATTACTGTTGCTGCTGCTGTTGTTGTTGTTGTTGTTGTTGTTGTTGTTGTTGTTGTTGTTGTTGTTGTTGTTGTGGATGTGGTTGTTGTTTTGTACTTTATATAATGAGATGAATTGTTGAGGACGTTATAATATGTTACTGTACCATGTTTATAACCACGATAACAGTTATATCTTTGACAAAGGTTACGCAAGGTCACCCTGCATCTTTCACAGTTGAAACCTGTTTTATATCACAAGGGTACATCTGAAGGTCAACTGTTTAAATTTGACCTCATCTCGTATAATAGGTTACATAAAACTTTATGACATTTGGTGGTTTTATGGTGTTTCCGATTTAATGCTGTTTTCGCGGGTGGTTTTTACGTTACTTCACTGCGCTGAATACCATTATGCTTTATCTCTTTAATTTCAAATTGTATTTTACGACGGTTTTATAATCTCGCGGTGGGTGTTTTTAATTCTAACGCGCACAATAAATTTTCTTATCAGTACCAAAAAATATTAAAGTCACTTATTACTTTTAATATTCTACATGAAAACCATGAATATCATTAGATCAATTCTGTAAGTTAAAATACCTGTGTTTATTTCTACATAAAAATGGCGGGTTACTTTTTAAGATTGTGCCAATGTGGTGCGATAAAATGCTGTATCCCGGGGCTGGGCCGACATTAGCGGGTCTGATGGTGTTAGATGCACGATAAGATCACCGTATGATAATGTAGGTTTTATGTTGTCATTATTTGTACATATTTCTATGTCCATGGTTTTATAGTCATGGCCTACAGCATCTCCGTTGTAAAGAGATGATGCGAAGGACATCTGCTGAGGGCGTTATCACCCTGACACAATCGGACAGAGGCCACGTGGTGTTTTTACACCTGTATATTTGAAAACCAAGTGACAAAGTGTTGATACTGACGGGGATGTTACGTAACAACAACTCTATTTATTACGTATACAAACAAAGTTTGACAGTTAAGTGACAAAGTTTAGGTTTCATGAATTATGTACACTGATTTCGCCGTGTTATGATTGATCGTCGCGTGACGGCGGCGTCTTTTTGATAATCATCTATCTTTACTGGAAAGTTTATAAAATACAGTTCTAAAGTTTGCCTACTTTAAATATCTCTTCGATTTTAATATAACGATCAATCACGACTTGTCTAGCTGCTTCACATTACTGAAATAGTGTAGACAGTTTTGAGCGATAGCCTTACATATAGAAGGCGTATTCTTTTGTTATAAAGATTTCCAATAATTCCGTTGTTTTGTGTTACTTATAGTTTAACACATTAAAGTGAAAGATCTTGACAAACTGGAGAAATGATAAATTATATTCATGACAAAGTTGTACTAGAATGAATTGCCATTTTTATTGCATTTTTTTAAAAATATTTTTTCAAACATAAAATATAGAATTGAAAAAATAAGTTTCTAAAAGTGCTTGGCCAAAGATGCTCGATCGATCGATCGATCGATCGAGAGAGAGAGAGAGAGAGAGAGAGAGAGAGAGACACACACACACACGCAACAGGTGGCAATTTTACTAGATCGGTAAAAAGATTAAAACGGAAGGACCATTGGAAACAAATACTTTTGAAATTCAACCATATGACAGCCGGTATAGCATAAACTACACACCCATATAGTTGTAGCATAATATATAAGACAATAATACGAGATAACGACAACATGCAGAGTGAAGTTAAGACAACCATGGCAAGCCAACTTTACATTTATTATTGAATCTAAGTGCTTAAAAACTTAATAAGATATCTTATACCCAACTAAATTCAGCGAGATTCAATTATTGCTCCCCAATTTCGTTATGCTAGACGTATTTCTGTTTCAACAATATGTAATCTTATAGACACTATTTATGGTAATAAAAAGGTTATATACTATTCATAGTGAAGTAAAGCGTGATACATATCTGAACTGCAAAACTGAAGGTCTATCCTGCCCTGCCTTCAGTATAACCTCGGGAAATACAAGCCTTAAATGGTTACCTCCCTTTTTCCGAACAATGAATGGCCGAGGCGGTCCGATCTTTTTTTAAACGCGCTGCCAGGCGTAAGATCGACCGTTACCATTACTACTTCATAGATTTAATTCTGACACGTCACAGTTATGAACTATTTTACTAATCAAGTTAACATTTCAGCATATTATAAAGTCTATAATCTAATATAGCATAGTTTATAAGCAATCTTTTTAAGTACATATAAAGAAAAAAAGGTCCTCAAGCAGTGGAGCACAGTTGGTACCCATGGGAATTTAAACTATCTGTTCAAAAACCCGACAGAAGTATTTTACAGAGGTGTTGTTTATAAGAAAGTCTACATTATAACAACGCCAACTTCGGCGAACCGCAGACATATAAATATAGTGGGGAACATCGCGCGCGTCACCAGTGACGTCACGACTGATAGGCGTGGCTAAGGTGGTTGTCAAAAAACAACCAAGTC
>JAUMGZ010202254.1:0-12472 GCA_032359645.1 Pododesmus macrochisma | reverse complement strand
AATATACACATGGTACCAAAACATACACAAATACAGCCCGTTAACAGTGCCAAATATACACATGGTACCAAAACATACACAAATACAGCCCGTTAACAGTGCCAAATATACACATGGTACCAAAACATAAAGAGAGTTTTATGTGATAAGGAGTTATCTTTGACACAACTTTATTGACTTTTCTTAAGTTCAGCAAAGAGTGGAGTAAGCCAAGACTAAAATATCTGGACTTCCTGAACAAATATATCGTTATGTATACCAAAGAACGGCAAGCATGGCCTCGTGATATTATGCTGTATAAAGAGATTATCTTAAAATGAATCTCAATTTATAATATGATAAAATGTTCTTCCTGTAGATTTAGGGGGTCACAGAGTTAATGGATTCGATCCAGGACAGCTGATCTGACACAGCAATTTATTATCATTATTCATATAATCAATATATTTCAGACATAAACTTGGACTTTTTCCATGTATTGTGAGGAGATATAATATACCTACAGTGTTAACTAGAACAGATACATATCATTTAATGTATTAATGTCAAGGTATTTCACAATGCACCTTTAATTTATAAAACTTAAAATGTATCAACAGATAGAAAGATAGAAAGATAGAATGCAGAAAACCAAGTAGCACATCAAACTTGAAATCTAACATTAATTCATATATATCAAAATGCTTTTGTAATCCAAAGATTAACCATAAAGTAAGTGAACAAAATCAAGTGAAATTGTTGAATTTTGTCACATAATTTTGCCTTAAAACATTTCTACTTTTTTATCCTTATATTTATCTCTGTTTGATTTTAAGTTCAAATGTCTGCATTAGTGCAATATAAGCTAAGCACAAACATTGGAATCAAACATAAAACCTGCTGACATCATAATGATTTAGTCAGCCAATGATGTTAGGTTAGTTTTATATACATACATGAACGTTACTGATCACTGGTAATTCACAATGATACATCTTTAATATTCCAGATTAATAAAGCTACACTCATGTTAACTTAATATTCATGGGGAATGGACGAAACAGGCCAATAATTTGATTTTTGGTATTTGAATAATTATATTTTTTTTTAATTTTGTAAAATGCTCCCCATTTTTGGCCCCATAGTAGAGCCCAACTAGAGGCTGAACCAAATCATTTTTAAAATTAATAAATCTGAATCCTCTTCACCTAGGGATGTTTACTACCAAGTTTGGTTGAAATTGGTTATATGGTTTTTGAGAAGAATTCAAAAATATGAGGAGATCGAATTCAAAAATATAACTAGACTGTGTGTGCCCCGGCCCCTAATTCATTAGAGAATGACTCTACCAAAATTAAAGGACTGTGATTTAAACTCAATCTGTGACCCTTTGCAAGAAGGTAATATACCAAGTATCAGATCACTTATAATGTTATGGTGTAATGACCAACAAATATAGGACACTGTAAATATTGAAAAATTTAAGTGAAAAGGACCAAAACTGGAAAAACTAAATCATGCATGGTCTGTGATTCAAAGTCAATTAAGGGTAAATATTGAAAACTATTTCTAAAGTGAAAAGGGCCATAACTGTACAGGCTCATTATGTGATGATGTATGCAAAGAAAAAGTCTGAAAAACAATAATGAAAATTTTCTAAGTAAAAAGGGCCATAACTCCACAAAAAATTTGAATGATGGAATGGGATTCAAACTCGATCTGTTACCCATTAGGATAAGGTAATATACCAAGTATAAGTTCAATACCATATTGTGTGTTGGAAAAAAGTCCGAAAAATCTTTGCACGTACAGACTTTGGACAAACTGACAAGGGTAACACTTCATTTCATGGCAGGGGCATAAAAAGTTGATAATGTTGAATTTTGACTCGAAATCTTTTAACCAATTCTTTACCCCAGGGTTACACATTTGATCAACTTGGTTCCCCAGGCCCAAAGTACATAAATATGCATTAAGTTCTAAGCCTTTTTGTTTATTAGAATAAGATGTTTTAAATTTTTACAAATTTCCACCTTTTTGGGCCACTAGTGGCGCCCCTGGACACCAAGCCCAATCATTTGAACACATCTGAATCATCTGCACCTAAGAATTCTGCCAATTGAGTTTGGATAAAACTGGTCAAAAAGTGTTGTTGAAGTCTTCACATGATTCAATTAATAAAAATGTGAAAAGTCGATTAATTTCCTAGTGTTGATCTTTAACCCTAAACTTATAACCGATAACCTTTTTTTTACCCCCAGGTCATGCCTTGAATAAACTCCATGACCCAATATTCCTACATCTGCAAGCATTAAGCTCTAGATCTTTTAGTTGTTTTACAAAGTAAGATGTGCCAATTTATGATATGCCTGGAATATCTGTACAAAGTTTCAAAGTTCAATGCATTCTACGAAGCTTGTCAATTTGATAACTCCTGCTGAATGTCAAAGTCAAAAGTGAAACAAATTAATTACTTTTGAACTTACCAATACATTTTACTTTGAATGCATTAAGTTTTAAGATATTTCCATTCACCTTTCATTTTATATACATTAAAAGCAAGTACTTATCATTCAGTGGACTGCCTTATTTCTGAGATGTCCGTCATCTTCTCTTAGCACTTAAAGAATAGTCTTTCTGTTATATAATATTAATTGTTTAGTTGCATAACTACTCTGTTACATTTGCAAGAAAAGGAATAATATAAATTAGTCAATCAACTAAATTTGCAGATTTCTAATAAGGACTTGTTCAACACTTGGTTCATTGTTTGTTTGGTTTAAGTTACTTAGAGCCTATCATCACTTCAGAGTATTTCAGAGATATATTGTTAAAGAACACTTATTAATTAAACCTTGGAAGATTACAATGAAATGTCGTAATTCTAAAGAATTCACATGAATCTACAATATGAACCTTTTATCTAGTATGTAATCTAGAATCTTGATTATCTACACATTGATAATCAATGTTTATTAATGTGCCTTTAAAACAAGTCAAAACAGCATATCATTACAATTCAAATGTCCCTTTTAAACACCTCGTCCTTCTAAAGAAATAATATAAAGCATAAAATATTCCTTTGACCTTATATCTAATGTGAAAGAAGGTTTTAAAATTGCAAGATTAATTTTTGGTTGAATAACGTCATCACTTTAAATAACTTTTTTACAACTTGACAACATGAAGTGGCTAGCAGTATTATAGTTACACCTTGTAAGCCGATACAAGCTGACGATTTATACAGTGTATACATAGTCTTGATAAGTTAAATACAAGATATCGTATCCAGTAGTACATTTAAATTGGCTTTGTTTAATAACATTATTCAGACCTCCACTACCTAAGTATTATACAGAACGTCAGGACAACTGCCAGCAAACTGTATCTCTGTGTTAAACCAATAAAAAAACAACTTAAGGCAGGAAGGTGGATACAATGATAGAACTTAAATTACATCTCTATGTGTTAAAGGAACAAATAACTTAGAAGGAAAGTGGATATATATACTGACAGAAAGTGGATAATCATACAAATGCGAAGGAATTTAACAAACAGACTTGAATGTTCTACAGCAGCTGATCTTGTGCAATATGTTGGATTTATCACCTATTAAAAACTGTTCACACATACTAAAATCAATAAATTAATAAACAAGGTAAGAGTTAATCTGAAGTTAAAATTTAATATATACAACAAAAAAAATTATTAATAATTAAAAGCTGAATTATTTATTGTATTTGTAATAGTGTGTAATGTAGATGTCTTTAGGTTCACGGTAGTATATTTAAATGTTTTGTGTGACTTTTCTTTCACTATGGATATAGTCTATCATTACTTTTTTTTCTAATAGACAATCACCAAATATTTCTTAATCAAATACATATTTTAGAATTGTAAAAATGTTAAAGGAAACCAACCATGATATGACAGTAAAATATTGTTCAACATTATGTGAAGTCCCAAGAGATGAAGGTCCATACTTTTCTTTGATTGTACAATAGTCATTTTCTTAATAAAATCAGTTTTTTTATTAAATTATACAATATGGTTTACTAGTCCACTTTTATTTCTTATGTTATGTTATGTCATTTAATTTAATAAATGGCCTTCAATTTAAGATTTTCAATGTGACTTGCAGTCACAATTTCAATTTAATCGAGTGTCTAAACAACAAGTATAACTTTAACATCAAACCAAATTACAGACTTATGTTGTTTCTTTTATACAGAAAAATGAATGAATCAGAAAAATACGCAATTAAGAAATATGCAAAAGACCTGGAAAGATCTCTGCCAATGTCACAAGCCTTCCTCAGAATATTTGTAGATAAAAATGTCATCAAAATAGATCAGAAAAGCCAAATATTGGTAAGAGACAATGACAATACATCATCATCATCATCCACTATTTCAAATTACAAATCATAAGTGATTTAAATTTACAATCCAAAAAAAAGCATAATCATTACTTAATACCATATTACTAGTGTTACCTAGCTATAAAGCATGGTGTTATAGTAACACAATATTACTGGTGTTACCTAGCAATAAAGCATGGTGTTACGTTGACACAATATTACTGGTGTTACCTAGATATAAAGCATGGTGTTATGTTGACACAATATTACTGGTGTTACCTAGCTATAAAGCATGGTGTTATGTTGACACAATATTACTGGTGTTACCTAGCAATAAAGCATGGTGTTACGTTAACACAATATTACTGGTGTTACCTAGCTATAAAGCATGGTGCTATGTTAACACAATATTACTGGTGTCACCTAGCAATAAAGCTTGGTGTTATGTCAACAGAATACTACTGGTGTTACCTAGCTATAAAGCATGGTGTTATGTTGACACAATATTGCTGGTGTTACCTAGCTATAAAGCATGGTGTTATGTTGACACAATATTACTGGTGTAACCTAGCTATAAAGCATGGTGTTATGTTAGTACAATATTGCTGGTGTTTCCTAGCTATAAAGCATGGTGTTATGTTAACACAATATTGATGGTGTTACCTAGCTATAAAGCATGGTGTCATGTTAACACAATATTACTGGTGTTACCTAGCTATAAAGCATGGTGTTATGTTGACACAATATTACTGGTGTTACCTAGCTAAATAGCATGGTGTTATGTTGACACAATATTACTGGTGTTACCTAACTATAAAGCATGGAGTTTTGTTGACATAATAATTATCCATGTATTAATTAGCTAAATAGCATGGTGTTATGTTGACACAATATTACTGGTGTTACCTAGCTATAATGTATGGTGTTATGTTGACACAGTATTACTGGTGTTACCTAGCTATAAAGCATGATGTTATGTTGACACAATATTACTGGTGTTACCTAGTTAAATAGCATGAAGTTTTGTTGACATAATAATTATCCTTGTGTTAATTAGCTAAGTAGCACAGTGTTATGTTGACACACTATTGCTGGTATTACCTAGTTTAATAGCATGTCATTATGTTGTCACAGTATTACTGGTGTTATCAAGCTCAATAGCATGTCATAATGTTGTCACACTTTTGCTAGTGTTACCTAGTTAAATAGTATGGTGTTATGTTGACACACTATTGCTGCTATTACCTAGTTTAATAGCATGTCATTATGTTGTCACAGTATTACTGGTGTTATCTAGCTCAATAGCATGTCATAATGTTGTAACACTTTTGCTAGTGTTACCTAGTTAAATAGCATGGTGTTATGTTGACACACTATTGCTGGTGTTACCTAGTTAAATAGCATGTCATTATGTTGTCACAATATTGCTCGTGTTACCTAGTTAAATCTTATGGTGTTATGTTGACACACTATTGCTGATGTTACCTAGTTAAATAGCATGTCATAATGTTGTCACACTATTGCTAGTGTTACCTAGTTAAATATTATGGTGTTATGTTGACACACTATTGCTGGTGTTACCTAGTTAAATAGCATGTTATTATGTTGTCACACTATTGCTAGTGTTACCTAGTTAAATATTATGGTGTTATGTTGACACAATATTACTGGTGTTATCTAGCTCAATTAGCATGTCATAATGTTGTCACACTATTGCTAGTGTTACCTAGTTAAATAGTATGGTGCTATGTTGACACAATATTAATATTACTGGTATAACCTAGTTAGATGGCATGGAGTCAAAAAACATTGTTTAAGAATTTTGGTTTTTTGACGGAAATGCATTGCACATTGTTTATGATTGAATTTATATGCCTTATGTAAGATAATTCATATAAATCAAAAATATATATACAGAAAAATCTTAAATATGAATATGTGGTTTTACATCTGAAGTTTTCAATAAAATGGAAATTATATTTAAATTTCTTTACTTTTTCCCATGGACATGCTTTTATGTACTATCTATATATAAACATATAAAAATTGTGGGGTTATCAACTTTATTTATGTTATAAATACCATATCCTGCCCAACCCCACCCCTTCAAAAATATATCATAAAACCTATGTTAAATTGTAGAAGACAATTCCCAATACATAACATACTAATTCTTTCATTGAAGCTGTAAAAGGAGTTAAATATATACAATGTACATAGCTGCTTAAAAATAAGAAGTTGTTCCAAATAATGAATATCATTCATTAATTAAGGAACAGAGTCAACTAAATCATAACAGTGATGTGTAATGCTTTACCTGTAAGCCAGATGGCACTGACAGGAACGTTAAAACGTTGGACCCTTACTCCAACTTGAGTGTTTGACTTTCTGTCTGTCTGTCCTAATGTTGTATTTTTATTAAACAGGAATAACTTTACTCTTATGGAGTGGAACATTAATATCTTCATAGATAATGAATGGAATGTAACTTAACTTACAACAGTGTTTTGTTAATTTACATATGACAGTTGTCATGGCTTTGCCAAGACTGAATGTCCAAAGCCAAGGTCACAAAGTACTTGGTTAAAGTTTTAAGAAAAAGTACATTTCTACAATATGCTGGATAGAACATATCATAAAACTTAGTACATTTGTCCATCATCACATCAAAAAGAACCTTGGGACTAAAGGTGCTGAGGGACAAAGGTCAAGGCCATTGTTATTTAAATTTTGAATTTAACTTCTTTGTTGGAGCATATATGTTTCTCAAACTTCTTTACAAGTACAAGTAGTATATAATATAAAACTATTGTTCTTCTCCACTGTATTACATAAATCTACCACTGTTTTGTTTTCATTAAATTCAAAACAAAAAGTAAAACCTTGACCTTTGATCCCTGAATCGATAGGGTTCCTCTCATCAACAGATACTACCTATATCTTTGGTCCAACTAGGAAGGTCTGGTGAGTAAAGGTTTAAGAATTAAAGTCCACACAACATTAGGAAGAAAGAAGACAATGAAAAGTATTAAACCCTTAAATAATAACTTCTTTCCACCTCCTCAGAAAATATGACAAATACTGTCAGATCCCACTAATAAAGGATGAGAATTAAATTGATAAAATATTATTCTAAGAAAATGATATCTTATGGTTTTGTTTAAAGCAATACATGTCCTTTTGCAGAAACAATTAAAAACTTACGACCAAGTGAAGCTGTTCACCCAGTACATCCAGAATGTGGCAGGAGCCTTCAGAGTGTTGGTTGATAATCTGCGGAAAGATAGAAATACGCGATATGTTGCCATGCAGCTAGAGGAAGCTAAAAAACAACGTGAAAAATCAATACAAGAACAACGAAAAAAGAAAAGAGAAAAACAAACGCTAAAAGCACAGGACACGTTAATGCACCAGGTAGGAAATAGACTGGCTCCATTAGCTATTGGGTCTGCAATCAGAGGACTGGAAGTTCATCCCTTTGAATATCATGTGACTGAGTGTGGTAAACTTATTTCCATTCTAGAAAAATTTAAACAGGATCAAGATTTCCATGATGGACCAAGGGAAAGCCTTTCAATTCCACAAATAGCTGAAGTTAAATATAAACGCTTCACAAAGCGTTACAATGAAGAGAAACAAATAAGAAGAGATCTGCAGAAAGAGAAGGAGGAGCTGCAACACAGAGCGAAAATGCTCCAACAAGAAAATGAACGGCTTCAATTAACAATGGAGGAAGAAAAACATAACATGAGACTTTGGAATGATAGGAGGACAGAATATTCCAAAATAGATTGTGATAAGCGTATAGAGGAAGCAAAGGTAGAACAAAACAAAAAGTTTGATAAAATAAAGCAGGAAATGGAGGATGCATTTGAGCAAGAGAGAAGCAACAAGGATGCTGAAATTCAAGAGGTGCAAAAGAAATATGACAAATTGATAATGAACTGTAGATGTTCTACCAGTTATAAGAAGGACTTTGGGGTTCAAGTTAATGGTGATGCCATTGCACTTGAAATAAGAGCAAGTAAGAACACTAAACCGAGTGAAAGTGAAACAAAGCCACCAGACACTGACAATAACAAACTGGTGAAATACAGCGAGCAGACTTCTGTCTTAGAAACTGTAGCACTTCCTGAAAGTCAACCAACTGAACATATTCAGGCAGGCAATACAATCATCAACAACTATGTAGTAGAAAGTGTCAATACATTACATGTGTATCAAGGCTGAGTTAGTAGAAAGTGTCCATACATTACGGGTGTATCAAGGCTGAGTTAGTAGAAAGTGTCCATACATTACGGGTGTATCAAGGCTGAGTTAGTAGAAAGTGTCAATACATTATGGGTGTATCAAGGCTGAGTTAGTAGAAAGTGTCCATACATTATGGGTGTATAAAGGCTAAGTTAGTAGAAAGTGTCCATACATTACATGTGTATCAAGGCTGAGTCAGTAGAAAGTGTCCATACATTATATGTGTATCAAGGCTGAGTTAGTAGAAAGTGTCCATACATTATGTGTGTATCAAGGCTGAGTTAGTAGAAAGTGTCCATACATTATGGGTGTATCAAGGCTGAGTTAGTAGAAATTGTCCATACATTACGGGTGTATCAAGGCTGAGTTAGTAGAAAGTGTCCATACATTACATGTTTATCAAGGCTGAGTTAGTAGAAAGTGTCAATACATTACATGTGTATCAAGGCTGAGTCAGTAGAAAGTGTCCATACATTACGGGTGTATCAAGGCTGAGTAAGTAGAAAGTGTTCATACATTACGGGTGTATCAAGGCTGAGCACTGTGAAAAACACCATTGGATTAATTAAATCAGAGTTTCAAAAGACAATGTACAAATTGTATGTTATGTAAATATTATAAACAAATATATACAGGAGTGACAGAGAACTATGCTTTGAGTGATTATACTATTAAGACTAAAAGAAATGAAGGATGGTTCTATACGTTTAATCATCTGGCAGAAGTAAAAAAGGATTATAAACTTTAGGCTTTTTTTCATATGAATTTCACATAACTTATAAATATATTATATATTAACTCTGTTGTTACTTTTATAATGAAAAATATTTCAACCTTTTCACAATATTAACTTAATACATAGTGAAAAAGCTGAAATTATAAATGCAATTTTTATATATAGAAACTTGCATGTAATTGTAGAGAGTTAATATATTTCATCTTTTTAAAAACATGTATGTCATTTAGGAAATTACTTTTATAGTTATATCAGGATATAGTTTAAAAGTAGATGTTAGTTTTTCTTTATTCTTTTTTTAAATTTAGATGCACTGACTACGCTGGCTAATCCAAATATTGTTTGTATTATATGTATTATCTAGCTATATATATATAATACAAACAATACTGGATTAGCCAGCGTAGTCAGTGCATCAAAATTTAGAAAAAGAATAAAGAAAAACTAACATCTACTTTTTAACTTTATCCTGATATAACTATAAAAGTAATTTCCTACATGACATACATGTTCTTAAAAAGATGAAATATATTAACTCTCTTGTAATTTAGATTTTAATTGTGTAGTTTTATTTATCATTACTATATGTGTCCCAGTTTCAGAATTGTTTCCATCACTGAGTGAGAGAGATACTTGATAGCAGCTTAGGGTCCCCTAACTACACAGAGTTTCAGACTTTTTTCCATCACTCTGTGAGAGAGATACTTGATAGCAGCTTAGGGTGCCCTAACTTAACACAGAGTTTCAGACTTTTTTCTATCACTCTGTGAAAAAGATACTTGATAGCAGCTTAGGGTCCCCTAACTTCACAGAGTTTCAGAATTTTTTCCATCACTCTGTGAGAGAGATACTTGATAGCAGTTTAGGGTCCCCTAACTACAAAGAGTTTCAGACTTTTTTCCATCACTCTGTGGGCGAGATATTTGATAGCAGTTTAGGGTCCCCTAACAACAGAGTTTCAGACTATTTCTATCACTCTGTGAGAGAGATACTTGATAGCAGTTTAGGGTCCCCTAACTACACAGACTTTCGGACTTTTTTCTATCACTCTGTGAGAGAGATACTTGATAGCAGCTTTATAGGGTCCCCTAACTACACAGAGTTTCAGACTTTTTTCTATCACTCTGTGAAAAAGATACTTGATAGCAGCTTAGGGACCCCTTACTACACAGAGTTTCAGACTTTTTTCCATCACTCTGTGAGAGAGATACTTGATAGCAGCTTAGGGACCCCTAACTACACAGAGTTTCAGACTTTTTTCTATCACTCTGTGAGAAAGATACTTGATAGCAGCTTAGGATCCCCTAACTATACAGAGTTTCAGACTTTTTTCTATCACTCTGTGAGAGAGATACTTGATAGCAGCTTAGGGACCCCTAACTACATCTTTGTGTTACTATTCATGTGTCAATGATAGATAAATGATCTTTGTGCAATGTTAATCAAATTCCTAATTTGGTGTTTGACACTTCAGTTTTTATTTTTAATTCAATTAATTGGCATTCTAAAAAAAAAATTCTTCTATTTAAAAGAATGTGATTATCTTTGGTTGCTAAAGAACAACTTCCCTTTTATAATAACATATCAATGTACCAAGAAAAAATGCTATCAAGTTGAACTTTAATAAGTATATGCTTATCATGTCACATAAAGAAATAATACAAGGCAGCATAAAAAACATTTTCATTACTTGAAAGGTCAACATATCATAGAGGATCTAATGCAGTAAATACTGTCTCACAGGCAACAAGAATGAACAGAACTATATAAAGCAAAATGCTACTTTAAGTCAATTAAGAGAGTTTGGCCAACATTAACAGATATTATCAATGATGTTCTGATTTACAACATGTACAACAGTGGTATCTACTTCTGTGATTCTATCAAATACATTTCAATGACAGGTTATGATTTTAAAAAGGATTGTACTAGTACACTATACATCATGTCTATGTAACTAAATTATGACTTCCACATGATCAACAATCCATCCACTTTCATATATTTTTGTCTTAAATATTATTTTCAGTAGCATATTAATCAAGTTGTAGATATATGGTTAGTGCAATATAACAGCATGGATATTTCCCATTAGAAAATCTTTGAAATCATTATTTTTCAACAACAAAAAATGTTAAGGTTTTTTATTCAATTGTATGCTTCATGTGACTAACCATAGGGCATTATGACATGATGTAATGACAAACTCTTGTCTTAAATACTTATAACCTTGTTGTAGCCCTGTATTATGATATCTACTTAGTTATCTTTTATAAAAGTGCTTGTAATCAACTTATTTATTTAAATTATCGTTTCATTATTTATGATTAAGTTTTGTTTTTCTTTTCTTGAAAGGATTTCTTGCACAGTTTATAAGATATATTACTTTTGTCATCTGAAATTAGTCTTATAGACTATTAAATCTATAAAGAGAAAGCTTAGAGGATGATGTTTAAGTTAGAAAGTTTAAATCTATCTTTTAAGTTATTTGACATAAAGAAATTTAAATGGCTGAGTTAAAGTGATGAATCTTATAAACAGTGTTACCTCTTGTTGATCAAGACTTGTGCCAAAATCTGTTTCTATATGAACTACAATAAATTATTTCTGTTGAAGTTATACATAAAGTCACTTGTTTTTAGTCCATCTGGACCAGGTGGACTTTTCCCATACAAATCCTGTCCATTGTCCATCGTTAATTTTTGCTTTAAACAACATCTACTGGGCAGATTTCAACCAAATTTGGCAGGAAGCATTCTCAGGGGAAGTGGATTCAAGATTGTACAAATGAAGTACCTGACCCCCCAGGGAACAGGTGGGCGGGGCCCAAAAGGGGTAATTTGACAGTATGCCTTCAAACGACATCTCCTCAGAGACTATTAGGCAGATTTCAAGATATTTTGCAAGCGGCATCCTAAGGAGAAGGGGATTCAAGATTGTACAAATGAAGTCCCTGATCCCCCAGGGGACAGGTGGGCTGGGTCAAAAGGGGTAAATTTGACAGTATGCCTTTAAACGACATCTCCTCAGAAACTATTCAGCAGATTTCAACCAAATTTGGCAGGAAGTATCCTTAGAGAAAGAGGATTCAAGATTGTACAAATAAAGTCCTTGACCCCCCAGGGGACAATTGGGCGGGGTCAAAA
>JAUMGZ010202243.1:0-12472 GCA_032359645.1 Pododesmus macrochisma | reverse complement strand
GGGGCCAAAAGGGGGAAAATTTGACAAAACTTCAAAAATCTTCTTCTAATAAACTAGAAGGCCTAGAGCTTAATGTTCTGGTATGCAGAAACTTTAGGGCATGAAGAACAAAGTTTGTTCAAAGAGTGACCCTGGGGTCAAAAATGGGTTACACGTTTTTGGGCCAAAGTTCAATAGTATAGCAAATATGTTAACTTAACACATTTTTGACAACTGGACCAATTTCACCCCAACTCGATAGAAGGCATACATAGGAGAAGGGAATTCATATTTGTTCAAATGAAGGGGTTCATCCTCCAGGGAAAATTTGACAAAATAACAAAACTCTTCTTGTAATAAACTAGAAGGCCTAGAGCTTAATGCTTTGTTACGTAGTAACTTTAGGGCATTGAGAACCAAGTTTGTTCAAGGCATGACCCTGGGGTTTGAAAATATAGGTTCGCATTTTGGAGTCGAAGTTCAACACTATATATATATGTTAACTTTTCACATTTTAGACTTCTTTTCCAAAACAGCTTGAATGATGGGGCGCAGGCCCCCAGGGTAGCCACTTAAGGGCCAAAAGGGGCTTAATGCTTTGATTTGTAGTAACCTAAGGACATGCAGAACCAACTTGGTTCAAATAGTGACCCTAGGGTCAAAAGTCTTTTAATGCAAAACCAGTTGGACGTTAAGGCCTGATGGGCTTCTTGTTTCCTGATATCACTCTGTACAACATGTTAGACTGTACAAATCAAGATTTAGGCCCTAGTGCCGTACTAGTGGAACAGGAAGATGGGGCTTATGGTGGGTATTTTCCATACCATATCAGGTCACAGAGGTAAAATTCCATACATGTTAAGTATTGAACAGTTTCATAATAACATTACAAAACAATGTTGTTTGGATTGTTGCCATTTGTGCCATAGTGCAAGGTCAAGTAAATTAGTGAAAGGTCAAGATCATTAAGGCCAAATTTATCATCTTTTCAACGATAGTACTTGTGTGTAAGGTGGTGTGTCACATACCAAAAGTAGGTCACTGTGACCTCTGCCTTGACCTTTGACCTACATTATTTTGAGTATTGGTTTTCAGGGCGTATCTCCTATACTGTTACAACTACAGGAATATGACACTTGGTCAAGTTGGAGTGTAAGTACATTTCTGGAAGGAGGTGTGTAGCTTACCATAAGTAGGTCAGTTTGACTACTTCTTTGACCTTTTGACCTTAATGATATTAATTTTTGTTTCTCTAGTATACTATTACACATACAATATTGAACTTTCTATATGTATAGGGTAGATGGGTTTAAGGTGGTGTACATTAAAGCGGGGTATCTACGAAGGCACCACCCCCCCCCCCCCCTTGAGTTGCATCTAGTTATTAATGGTTCAACATCAAACTTCACAACTATGACAATTACTGTAAATGCTTGGACAAGTTTTATATCTAATATTATCTGACTATAAGTATTGGAGTTATGACCCCTTTGTTCTGGTAAAATATCGTTTCGGCTAAATGTTTTGAGTAATTATTATTAATCCATTAATTTCAAACTTCACAAGAAAGTTTCTTACCATTTAAGCTTGGGACAAGTTCAATATCCACTATATTATCTAAGCGTTAGTAATGGAGTTATGGTTCCAAGTTTCTGTTATTGAGAAAACCTTTGATTACTTTCTAAAGCAAAACTTTGCCATCACAGAGCAGTTTTGTACTACCTCCTGACGGGCTGGGTATTATGTATCGTTGGCGAAGCTCATATTTTTGTATCAAGGGAATTACAATTCATGACCACGTTCTGTATGGAATCTGATTTTATACCGGTATGCAAGCAGCATTCACATATGCATGTATCAAGAACAAATTGATTCTTTTTTCTTTTTCTTAATAGACTTGTTTTGATTCAAAAAGATGTCACTGTTGAATTAAAGCTTTTGGTCAGAAAGCCACAAGTTGTTGTTTTTCTCTCATTTAAAAGGGTACAAATCTAAACAGCTTTATACAGTTTACATGCAATGTATACTTGAAATGGAAATCGTCTGAACATTTGTTGGAGTGTCAAACCATATGCTCCATGGCCAAACACATAAACAAGTGCAAGCTGAGTTATCAAAATATATTTTTCCTATGGATAAAAAATGCATTCATTGTAAAGAAGCGTAGACATGTAAAAATAAATATTCCATTTTTAGCTCAGAGCAAGTTAAAGCATGTACTTTAGGAGTAATCAGGGATTTCTCTACAAAATAGTTCAAACTTTTATGTTTAAAAGAGAAAGAGATGTGGTTTGTTCTAATCAGTGAGCCATATTATTGATCTTGTTTTTTCTGTCAATAAAAATAAGATGCATTTTAAAGTGTGTTTCATGTCAGGTATGAAATAATTCAGAATTTACTTTTTTGTTAGCCTTTCACGTCATGGGGTTCATTGATTTATAATTGATCTGGTTAAAAGTCTAGAAAGCAAAGCTGGTTGCAAAAATAAGTTCAGTATAAGAGCTATATGTTTTCTTGACATTTAACTGTTAATCTTTTAGTCATTCTTGGTCAGACTTTTGTTTTATCTTGCTATACAACTATACAGTATGACTGCAAGTGGATTGCACTCCCTGTACATACCATGGATGGGTACACAAAAAATCAATAAATTGTTCATTATGTCAACAAGTTGTTTTGAATTTTAATAATAATAATTATAATCTTTTAATTATATATATATATCACTTTTAACAGTCTGAATGTTTTTGTCTAAATATAGAAATTATAGAGCATTTATAGTGGTTTAAATTTTTAATGATATTCACACTATGATTTTAGCCTATTTGAGCAGGAACATTACGCTATATTGCATTATATATGAACACATATGTTTATTTTTTCTGACCCCCTTGATCAAAATGCATTGATGTGTGAATCAAATATAACATATGATATATTGATACTATAATCAAAATGAACATTCCTTTGGAATGTGGTCTTGCACTTTGGTTACAGAGAAATGAATTAAGCGGTTGTAAATCCATTTATTTTCACTCCATCTTATCCATAATTTGCCTCTGTGATATAAAAATTTCCATATGGGTTGCCCATGTGACCATTTCAATCATTTTTCTTAGACTTATGCCTGAAGTATTAACATTCATCTGAGGTCACTGTCCTTTTCAAGAGTTCCCAATCATTGTGTGATACAGAGGTTTTCCTTGTAAGAAAGAAATGCCACCATGAATGACATGATACAGTTGAACATTTCCATCCTCTTCATTACATCTTAGATGAACCAATTGTCCATACATCTTAGATGAACCAACACATTTCTTTCAGTTTGTTTTTTCAGTTATAACTAATTAAATGATGTGTCATGAGATTTATCTGACACGCAATGTTACCTCTTCTCTTCTAGACCCTAGTCTCAACGAGGGTGGTGAACATGATTTCTCGTTGTTTAAAGATAAGTATAACAAATCGTGACTAATCCATCGTAGTGACCATCCGTTTTTTGGATTAGAGAGAACTTTTTATTTGTTGTTATACTGCTATTTTCTTAGAATGCCCTTTGTTTTGACAGTTAGTAATTCTGGAGGTAAAAAAGCTTCTTTTATTTCTGCTTTGATGATGCTGACTGATGCGAGACTTAACAAATTAACGTCTTGTGATGCTTATGACGAATCTTTTAAAACTTAAAATAGCATGAAGCCTTTAACTTCTCAGTTTATGCCAATACCCAAATACTTATTGTATGTGTAACTATGAGAATGTGTTTGATATTGACAGTTTTTTTATCCATTGTATAAAAAAAACCATATTTCATATTGATATATAGTTGCATCAAATACTGTTTTTAGAATCAATCTTGTTGAAAGGTTATATACAGTCCTAACAGCTACACAATATATATATATTGATACACCAATTTTTAGTTGATGTGTGAAAAAGCATTTTTAAACTATCGATCATATTTGTATATACTATATACTATATAGTTTGCATAAAAATTTAAGTAAAGACAAAAGTCAGGACTAGAGTAGGTAGCAATTAAAATCTAATTACTAAAAAGTGGAAATTTTATTTCTTCATATTTGATCATTATGGTTAAGTTCAGCTGGTAGACATATTTGTATTCTTTGAAATGCATGATTGAAATTTCCTTATAAGTTAATACTGATCAAATTCTATATTAAAGCAAACATAAAAAGTGTTCTATTTATTTCAAATTCAAGTGCATATGAGAATTTTTACATTGAGATGTCATCTGTTCACAATGATAACTGAGTACCCTGACAGAGAATTCTCGTTTTGTGTGTTGAGGAAAGATATTATATACATACATGTCCTTATGCCACCCCCAAATCAAATATTATGTAAGTCTAACGCAAAGACTATAATTAAATGCAGAACATGCAAACATTGAGCTGTTAAAGAAAAAGCAGACATCAAATGAAATAAAGGTTGACCAAACAAGACTATATTACATGTATTGATAAAAGCTTAATATCCATGTACAAAATAAATCTAGGCATTGATCTCCAAGACAAAACTTTCTACAACCTGGCTACCAGCTAGCTAGGTACTTACTTTTACTAAAGATGTTGTCAGAACATGCGTATCATGTACATGTTTATATTAAGTTATAATGAATTATTTTGACAGTCAAGGTTATACTGATATGGAATAATATTGTTTACCATGTTTAAAATGGTTCCACCCATATATTCTTTATCACTCTTGAGTCATGTCGTATATCATAGACAAACTTTAAGATTAATTTTTCTTGTATATTCTAGCTCTCTCTATATATGATAAATTCCCTTTACCCTGATTGTAAATTTGCTACTACCCTTTCTCATTATATTGTGCTTGAATTAAGGATTGCAAGTTGGATTGAGTTGTGCCAGACAGAGTATACATGTATGTCTATGATTGATGGAATTTTCCTTTTTGATAAAAGAGGATGCAACTAAACTGAAAGATAATCGGAAAAGAAGATATTTGAAAATAACCAATATAAATTGTAAAGAAGGAAACACAGTCATATTTTAAAATTCCTACAAATCCTGAAGTACCAACTTAAAATGGCCATCTGGGACAATGACATTTATGTTGAAATCTGAATGTTTGGTTATAAACTGGTTCCTATATAATGTGCACCAACCTTCCCTCTTCACATTTA
The DNA here is from genome assembly GCA_032359645.1 of Pododesmus macrochisma. Taxonomy (NCBI): domain Eukaryota; kingdom Metazoa; phylum Mollusca; class Bivalvia; order Pectinida; family Anomiidae; genus Pododesmus; species Pododesmus macrochisma. Next base: position 7,323 of record JAUMGZ010202243.1, on the reverse strand, counting down.
GATACACATCTATTTAGGAATAAGATTGTAGCAAGGTTGAAATCAATGCAATATATTATAAATGTAATAAAATAAATATAAATTGCAAGAATGAGACTTGGTATGCAATGATTAACACCTGGCACAGGAAAGCAACAATTTTCTTTAAATTAGTTAAATAAGCAATTTATTTCTTTGTTTATAACTTTTACCTCTTTGAACATTTAATGTTAAGCCACATATTTCTCAATACAGGCCTATTGCAGGGTGTGTTAATAATGAATATATGAGATTTTAAATGAATGACTTGGGAGTTTGGTGTACGGTATATCAGATTTGAAGGTGTTTCCCTTATAATGTGACCCCTATATATGACCTCTATTCAATAGTCAGTTTCCCACCAGCCATTCCCTTATTGATGTGTTGATTATTTAATGTTTAACAGCATAAAAGAGTGCTCAGTCCAGTGTGCTGTTTCTGATTTATTATATTAAGGTGAAGTGTTTTGTTGCATTTTCTTTGTCGGCTGATTGTTAACTGCCCACCAACCAATCCCTTATTTACCCCATCTTTTATTACATGATATTTACCGCACTGTACTGAGAATGGGTGCACACATAAACAAAAGTCTGTTTTTTATGAAATCTTTAATTTTTGCACAGTTGTTTACATAAATATAAGATGTTACGATTTTTCATTGGTGAAGTTTTTAAAGATTTATCATTTATCACTACATTTTTGCCATTTTCATCTCCAGTTGAACTCACTGAGGCCTGCATGTTTAAAGTTCTGACTTTACCTATAATTAATTGTTAAGTACACATTATGTCACCACACACTGTATAATTAGAATTGTTTATGCTACTTTGGCGTGCGCTGTAATTCTATGCATGTTATTTATTATGCATGACGTGGCCGTAAGAATGATTAATTATAGGACATCCCTGTCATTTGTCCACTGCATGGTTATTAAACCAGTATGTTGCCTGCGTTTTGACTGTCATTTTTTAAAGAAAAACTTTATTTCATATTTAAAATATACAGATTGCGACAAATATAATTTGTTTATGAATATGTGTAGAATTAATTTACTTTGTGTTTACATATTTATTACAGTTTGCAAGATAATTGGATCATAGGTTCTGCCTCTCCATGTGATAAATATGTTTGCCTGCACAAAGTGCATATAGTTATTTTATGTAGATCTTGTATTGCTATGAAGGCAAACTTTCATTAACAATTATCCAAAGTAAATTGTGAATTTATGAAATACGGATTTTTTACACTGACAGCAACTGGCCAAACTATAACTATTTAGCTATTTAAAAAGGTATACAAATTTTCAATTATGTGTGACACCATTTTCTACACCTGTATAATTTACAATGGTTTAATATGGTAGGTATAATTGTATACAGTAGCCTAGAGGTTTATTGGACTGTCATATATAGTGCATTCATTAGTATGCACATGTTTAAGCCATTGTCATTGCTAACAAGTTTTTGTTGTTGTAAATACCTTAATTGTTTGGAAATAGAATACCGAAACTACCATATATTGAATTTTACAATGTCATAGATATATATCGGAAGATGAACATGTATGTCTGTCAAATATGTAACTATTATAAACCATATAATTTATATTTTAAAGTTACAAAAAAGTCATGTAAATTTATTCCAAATATTATAAGAATATAATTTCACTTATAACCGGCCCCATTCTCACAAAGCTTTCTTAACTTTGAGGAGCTCCTCAACTTTGAGGAAGCAAATTTCAGTCTCCTATAAAATCTTGATGTATGCAAATGTACAAGAAAATGTATAAGATTTAAGGAGAATATTGACAAATAATCCATTACATGTACTGAAATGAACATTTACACACATAACAAAGTTTCTACAGTGGACGGAAATATACATCCTCAAAGTTGAGGAGCTCCTCAAAGTTAGGGAAGCTTTGTGAGAATGGGGCCAGGCCTCTTGTGTGTTTAATCAGCATTACTTGTTGTATATTAAACAAAATTTAATGTACAAATGTACATGTATTAAGTTAAGTGCATTTTCAAAAATAATTTTTATTGTGCAATTTGTTATTAAATGATTTCATTGAACTTTATTTGTGATTTGCAATTACATTCAATGTTGTTCAAATGAAGCCATCCTGGATCATGGGTTTGTTACTAATTAGGTCAGTATAGAGAAAATTTTGGATTTGGTATATTTTATTGGTATAGCAAGGGGTTATGCATTTCTTATTTTCTTCACTTGTTGTCATGGTTACAAAAATGATACTGCATGATTGGTCAGAACTATTTAGGCACGGTTTATCAAATCGAAGTCAATAAAATTTGTTAATTCTCAACTAAAATTTATAAAAAATTCTTATCATAATATTAAAGGCATATATTGTATAAAACTTCATTATTTCTTTAAATTTCTATTTCTATGCTGATCAAAGGCTTTAGATTGGTCAAAACTGGGTCATAGATAGATCTGACAATAAGCAGTTCAAATATTTAACATTAACTGCGGTAGGAGTATCAGTTATCCTTGGATTGATAGATGTATGTTTTTAGGTCACCTGAGCCGAAAGCTCCATCGTGCGTCGTCCGTAAACTTTTGTATTTGTAACTTAAACTGAAAAACTACTGAAGGGATTTACATGAAACTTCACAGAAATGTTCAGTACCTTGCCCTAACCAAGTGTATTTGTTTTTCAAGTCGGTTTGAAATTCAATATGGCTGCCATGGCGGCCATCTTGAAAAAGCTATTTCAAACTTAAACTCAATTTCCACTGGAGGGATTCTAATGTAATTTTGTAGAATTGTTCAGTAATCCTTGGGATCAAAGTGTCATTATTTTTCAGGTCTGTCACATGTCAAATTTGGCCATAAGCGGCCATTTTGAAAATCTATTTTTAGAAACATAGAAAAAAGTCCATTATCTGGAAAACCATTGGCATTTTGTGTACTCATATACATTAGGAACTTGTTCGAAATCATGCAAAGAGTATTGGGACAAAATTTCAGGGTCGTATGGTCAGCCATTTTGAAAATCTTTTATAGAAATGACAAAATCTGTTAACAATCACATTTTGAACTTAAAACTCAAAAACTACAAAAAGAATTTCAATAAAACTTCACAGAAATATTCAGTTTCTGGCCCTGATCAAGTGTTTTTATTTCTTGGATTGGTTCAAATTACAAGAATTGGCAGTCATCTTGAAAAGCTATTTCAAGCTTAAACTCAAGTTCCACCACAGGAATTCTAATGAAATTTTGTAGGATTATTTAGTATGCCTTGGTATCAAAGTAATGTTTATTTCAGGTCCGTCACATGTCAATTTTGGCTCTAAGTGGCCATTTTTAATCTATTTATAGAGACATAGAAAAAATGCCAAATATCTTGAAAACCATTGACTTTGTTTGTACATGTACACATTAGAAACTGGTTGGAAATCATGTAAAGCATATATTGGACAAAATTTCAGGGTCACGGGGTCGCCCATATGAAAATCTTTTTATAGAAACAACTAAAAAAAGCCTAGAATTATTTCAAAAATTAGATTACTTTTTGAGTAGAAGGCTAAAATGACCTTTTGCAATCTGTTTTCATCTGTTGTCTGTAAACTTTTATATTTTGAACTTAAATCGAAAAATCGAAAAACTATTGAAGGGATAAAATTTACCGTACATGAAACATCACAGGAATGTTAAATACCTTGCTCTGACCAGTTGTTTTTGTTATTTGGGGACGTAGCCATCTTGAAAAACCTGAACTTAACCTCCAGTTCTACTGAACAAAATGTGACAACATTTGTTATGTCTTGTATACCAGGCAGCAAGACACATGTATTTTGATGTTTTTAATGCTCAAAACATGTATTTTGTGTCAATATAACTGTTGACAAGAGCTAATTACTCTGGATGGAATTTACATTCTGTCAAGTTTAAAGGTTCTATGCATGTATTTAAAAAACTGTAGAAGGCTTGGCTGAAGCTTGTTAAATACCTAAATGTGTATACACATGACTCAGGTGACCGTTTAGGCCCATGGGCCTCTTGTTTTTTTTGTTTTTTTCTGTTTTTTGGTTGTTTGGAGCCATGTTGTTCATTTTCATAACATGTGTTAGCATCATGGTTAACTTTACTATTAAAACAATTTAAGCTTTTTTATTTGTGGTTACAATTTTTTAAAAAAAAAAAAGCGTGACTAGTCAACAAAACGAACATAAGTATAAAGTAATGTGAACTTGCATATGTAGAAATGATGATCCTCATACTAGAGGAAGCATTTTATTTTTGTGTGTTTTTTTATTTCGTGGGCAGATGTCTGTGTTTTTTAAGGAACCTGTGATTTTCATGTATACAATTATTGAGTTTGCTTGACATATTAACCGTTGGCTGAGATTTTTCAGTGATTTTATCAATGCAGACACAGCCTAGAATATAATGTGCATTTTGTTTCAAGTTCAAGTAGAAAATCTGAAGTAAGTTTGCTGAATTCCAGTTTAATAGAGGTTATTCTAACTAATACAGGCCAGTTTTTCAATTTGAATTGCGAGGCATGCAAGAAACTATACCTTTCTTATTTGTTTCATATTCTTAGCTCACCTGGTCTGAAGGACACAGTTTATGCCATGTTTTAACATTGGTTTAAGTTGCTCTGCGGCGCCAGAGAGGTTAGGCCGTATAGGTGAGAAATTTATCCAATTCTTGAAAAAAAATCTTGATTTAATACAGTTTTTATCCAGTTTTGGTTTTAAGCATCCTCTGGCAAATGCAAATCACTTTAGTATAAACACAGTGTTTCTTGGTTCTTTGGACAATAAGAGAAGTTCTTTAAATATTCTCCATTACCAACAGATTACAGGCTTTGTCCAAACTTTGTCTTCATCTTAGATGAATGCAAATCAATTCTGTAAAAATAATTGGTCCTGGTCCTCTGGGATGTGTCAGTGAAAAGAGGAAACCACATGAAATCCTTTTGCTAAAAGAATATAGGATTTTATCTGAATTTCTCAGATATATTAATTTCATGTAAACATTGGGTGTTGGTTCTTCGGGACCAGAGCCAAATAAAGCAAATAACTTTTTTAGATGCCGTACTTTCGACAATTAGATTACAAGATTTTGACCATATCTTGTCAAAATTCGATGAGTAATTCTGGCCTTTCAGTCAGAGCAATTGCAAAGTTGACAAAGATCAATATTGAAAGCAAATTATTAAATGATGTGTACTAGCTATTCATGCTGCTGCTCTTCCTCTTCAGTTGATGGCGTTCATAATGACAGTATTAAACACTGCAAATGTATTGAATGCATTGCTTATATTATCTATGAGCATATCTTTATCCTCAAAACAATTGCATGGCATACATAGTTTAAGGATATAACGTCATGAAAAACAAACCATAAATAAAAGTGTATAACTCATTTTCATATATATTATAATTACTTTGAATATTAAAATAAAAATTATAAAAGATGACAGCAATTACTTTAAAAATGGAATCAAATTAGTTATTGTATGACTTTGTATGTGAGCTGTGTAATGAAAATTTAAGCTATAACTACAGTTACTGTGATTTCTGTAATGTTTGACAAGAAATACTTGGATAACAACTTACTTTAACTTTGTTTATTTCATGAATAAAACTTTTCATTGTAATATAATCATGCTTGTGTTTGCATTTTGTTTTGGTCAAAATATGCAAATTTCAAATTGAGCTGGTGCTGTGGCGGGGCGTCCGTCTGTCCGGCGTCAACTTTTTCCTTTAAACAACTTCTTCTCAATAACCAATGGACAAAATGTTTTGATATTTGGATATTTATTCAAGGTCACAGGGGTCAAATTTGTTAAAACCTTTAATGACTTCTCATGAAAAATAGGTCTCGAGACATGATATTTGGCTATTTTTGGAGAGAAACAACTTCATATCATGGTTTCAATGTGTGCCAAGTTTAAAAGAGATTATCAAAAAATGTTAGGAGATTGCCGCACAGAAAACAAATTTTCTGAAGGATGGATGACGCCATATTATATATGTATACAGTAAAACAAGTTTATAACGAATTCATGGATATAACGTAGCATTTTTGATTCCCTGACAGCATTTTTGATTCCCCTACAAGCATCCTATCAATTGTATGCATATGTGTAACGAACTATGCTTATAAAGAACCAATTTTCTTGGTCCCCAGAGATTTGTTATAACTCTGTTTTACTGTATATAATACTCCCATCAAATTTGTTAGTTGAATTTAATTTTATGTCCTATTAACAGCCAGTGTCATTTAAAGACGTGCCAGGTTTTCAAGGTGGAGGAAAGCCGGAGTCCCGGAGAAAAACTACCAACCTACGGTCTGTACCCAGCAACTGCCCCTCATGGGCCTCAAACCCATGACCCATCAAATTTGACTAGCGTGTTTTATAAAACGAGTTTCATGAAATGAAACTGCTCTACTGGTCATGTTGATTGTGATGTCAGTGACAAGAGGACTTTTATAAACATGATATACTGATTGCAATATATGTTTTCTTTTGGGTTTCATCTTTAGAAAGTAGTACACTCTATACTTTTACAAACAAATTTGGGCCTCACAATACCTTAGGGTTTTTGTCCTCATACAGTAAACTGAAAACAAGACTTATTTTTTTATCACTCGTACCACTATGCATCCTCTAAATGTTTTTAACATTATCATTACCTTAAATGGTTCTTTTATGGGACAACCCTTTTTATATCTATATCCTCAAAGATTAAAGATGGTTTTTGCAAAGTGCAATAGAATACGAACAACCACTTAATGAGAAGAAGATTAATTTAATTCCCTAAAAAAGTCCCTATAAAAAAATCCCTAACACCTTGCAATTAATTGAGCCATTTTTCACTCAAAATATTTTTTGTTCAAAGTCTAACCTACACAACAATTAGTGCATACAAAGAATCACAATTTGAATGTGTTGGCCCCTTGCAGCACCAGTGGATATACATGTATATAAATATGATATTTTTACAATAAAACTATAAAAGTACCCATTAATGTATTTATATTTTATCCATAAAATATTGCCAAATCAATTACAAGATTTATCTTGAAATTTTGATCTGCAATTCAGTACTGAAGCAGGAGTTAAAATTTAAAATCATTCTGTCAGCCATAATTATATGAAAAGCAATGGGTCCAGTTTTCAATTAGGACCATCTTTGTCCAATGTCCATTACATTAAAATGACCTCATTTTCATTAGGGACCAACTAGCAGGCATGGGGCAATTACATTGGCAATGTAATTAATTACAATTACAATTACTTAGGGAAAATAGCATTACAATTACA
>JAUMGZ010202242.1:0-23215 GCA_032359645.1 Pododesmus macrochisma | reverse complement strand
CCACTCAACATACAAGACTGGGTTTGTTAAAACAGCATGGAATAGAAGTGTTGGCAATCATTTTATTTTACTTAAGTTTGATATCAGAAGGGTCGTCCATGGACCGGTTGACACGGTATCAGTATATTTTAACAGTGGTATACCAGTCAATGTGTCTTTGGTATTATATCATCAGAGAGGTAGTACTATATGACATTCGAATCAGTTCGCGATATTGCAAGGTAATACAGATGCCGTTCAATATGACATGCAACATGTTTAAGATAAGATTCAAATCAAAACAAACAAAAAAAAAACAAACAAATATCCAGTACTTCAAATATAGAATTCAATAAACCAACCGCATCAAAGTACATTTATATATTTGGAAACAGTAAAAAAAACCTTTTCAACACATATTTTGCCAAACAGTGCAACAACATAACTATTTATAACCCAAGTTTCACAAAATGTTAAATTTGAAAATAAATTAAATTTCACATAACACTTAAGTGTATTTCATACAATCCTAGATATAATGTCTGCTTTTATAAAGTTGGGTAGGTACGGAATCTTTCTTAAAAGCGATAAATCACTCAATTTTCATTAAAATGTTTGAAATGATTTCGTGAGTTACATGTCACGGATAACTATTAATAATGCCAAAATAATATTTAAAAATTACTACTGTTTGTTCCGTGTTAGAAGTCAGTTAGATTCAATCTTGTCTACACGTCGTGCTGTCATTCAAACGTGCTAATATGACAATTTAACATTCGGTGTAAAAAGCAACGAAGTGAAACTAATAGAATCGTTATAAACGACACGGCCCATGCACCCAAATGAGCAAACTATAAAATATACACAAAAGTAATGTTTATATAAAGTTTATGTGGCATGCCTTTAATACACGTGAAGTGAACTGTTACTGGATGTTGCATATAAGCGAGTACCCGGAACAACATTACAATTTGGCGTTATTTATGAATAGATGAACAGCTTCAAATTCACAGACCATGAAACGTTCCACATAAACATAAAACACACGACAAGGTTTTTCAATACATCACTTCTTAATAGTCAATTTTCTGTACAATTATCGCTCGATTTACAATATCTTCTTCAATTGCTCTAATGCAATGTTACGCCGCATTGTAGGTTTGCACTCAAATATAGTTTAACGTAAGTGATTTATTTTGAATTTTTTATTTAGTATTTCAGTAGTTTAATTCTTAATCAAATATTTCATTTTTTCCAAATATTGAATAAATTTTTGAAGTCTTTCAACTAATATCACAGTTAAAGTTTGAATCACTGATTATTGACCCAGGACGATTTTTTTCTGTTCTTATAACAGCAGCCGGAAATGGGTCGATTTGTTTATCCAAATGTATCACACGCTTTCATCCATTTTGTTATTAATTATTCATAGCTGCATTTTGTACAAAGCGCATGAGTCGAATTTAAAATCAATTGACAGGTAGACGCACAATGCACAAAACACGAAGAAACACAAAAATCAGCTAATATCGATAGATCTTATTCCATGGTCGGTCGACTGACAGGATGCCGTTTAAAAGCAATTGACAGAGGTTATTACTTGTAATCGAAGAATTTGTGTAGTTGTGCACGTGCTACCATGTCGTCTTTTAATGACGTAGTACACAAGCCATTATTTTAACCAAGTTTTCTTTTGTCATATCAAATTTTAAAAATCCATCTGTTGTTTTGCAACAGAATAAATGTAGCCATACTTTTTTTTACTACAAACACAAATGCCTAGGGTTCAAGCTTAGTTTATGCTATAGATATTAACAGATCTTTCTTGGCAACTTTTAAATTAGTTAAAATAGGATGCGTCTAATATACGAGATAAGCAACTATGGTGCGTCTAATATACGAAATAGGCAACTATGATGCGTCTTACATACGCACTAGACACATATAATGTGTCTTATATACGAAAAAGACATGTTGCTCAGTAAATACAAACTTGATTTAAAATTATTTGTGATATTGATCTTTACAAAGTCAGTACCTTGATTTTTCAGGAAGTAATATAAGATCTTGCTATACACAATATATGTACATATTCTACATAATACGTGAACAGCTGATATTATCTTAATGTTGTTTACAAGCTTTCAATTTTTCCTACAATACAAGCACTCGTAAAAGCACACGAGACATATTGTTTTTGAACCATGTATCGTGTGTGTGTGTGTGTGTGTGTGTGTGTGTGTGTGTGTGTGTGTGTGTGTGTGCGTGCGTGTGTGTGTGTGACTAATGTTTTCAAACTGATTAGAAGATCTCATCTTTTCTAATTAAGCACGTGGTGACAATTGTCGTTTACAAAACTAGATGAATGGAATCATCAGAAAGACAGACATGGAAAACCATTTTAAAAACGAAGTCGATTTTGACAATCTTCATCGTTGGTTTGTTTAACTAGACATGACACCCTATTCTTGTCGTCTGCTGACGAACTGTCTTTAAAATAGCAACTTTATACGGGTGCATGAATGCGATTCAATGTCTTTACTACGTGAGTTTTAAGATCTGTGTATTTTAATGTTATTGAACGACTAGGAACACAATCAACATTCTTTGTTCCAGCATGTCTCTAGATAGAGTCACAGATTTATTCTTTAAATTTTACGCATTTATGTCGATGTAGGTTTAAATAAGTTTCTTGATTATTCAACATTATTGTTATTTGAGCAAATAAGGTATGAAATAATGTCACTAATTTATCAACAAGTACAAATGTACATGCGTCATGCGCAGTTATTGCAGAAATAAGAACGCATGATTTCGAGTTAATCGAAAGTCGAAATATACACATTTTAGTCTTTTTTTTCTAAAATAATCAATTGACGATATTGAAAGTTTTCCTGTGTCGTATGTCTCTCTAAGTATAATATTGTTCTATTTTACCATGTATTCTTGTCGGTGCTTATTTTGGTCACCAGTCCCTGTCATATTAGACGTCATTTTCCTATACTTTAGGCCTTCATGTTGACGTTTGGCTTGGTTATCAGTCCCTCTGATTCAGATGTCACTCTTCCATAAATTGAATGTTCATTGGCGTTTTCCCTTCGTCGCCAGTTCCTTTTGATTCATTCTTACTTATATAATTACGCAATTAAAAGAATAACGTTTAAAAATCGACAGAGAAAGCCGAACTTGCACCAAACACAAATGTTTCCCAAAGATCAATTAAGTACCTTGGATCGAGTGTTCGCGACGTCACTTTTGACGGGGTTCACCACACGAAAGGCCTACTACAGCATGTACGAAGTGACATAAAGTGAAAAAATGAACGATTGAAATACGACCCTGACGGTCTTTGTGTAGACGGTGCATTATTACATAAAACATTACCTCACAATGCGTGGTCCAAGTGCTTAAATGCCGTTCATCGCACCAAGGTAAAGTGCGTCCGTACAAGTGCAAAGAAAATCCATTAATACTCTTAAAATCAATCAAAACATTCCAATAGTATTTGTAACACACACACACTGTTCAAAATGTCAACTGGGTACCCGCTATGTCAACAGAAACGACTGAATTGTAAAACGCGATCCCATGTTGATCGGAATCTATAACTCGTGTAGAGCATTTTCTGTCTCTTGTGCTATGCATGAATGATACATCCGAGTCTTCTTGCGAGTTTACTACATGTCTGTGACAGTACTACACGATAGCTTTAATGTCTCGTGTTGAGAAGACTTTACTACCGAAGCATTGAGGTGAGACAGTTAACGTGGCGTAACAGTTGGTAACATTTTACAGGTATTTACAGGTATATTAAACGGTGTCTCATTCATATAAAAAATCAACGCTGGTAAACTACAAAGAATCTATTATGACACTGTCAGATATAGAAGATACTGTGTGTAATCAAGTCCTTCCAGGATTATGCTAGTACGATACAAAACATCGGCTTACAGTTCTCAAAAGTCTTCAACGGCATTGTTTCTTGTGATTGCGTCCCATTTCTAACGTGTCTCGTGCTCAAGCACGCGTGTTAATTAATAAATTTCACCATAACGCCAATATTTACCACACTAATGTAGCTAGCTACAGTAATTTTCATATCTCAGATTGGCCAGTCTGTTTCTAATTTAGGCTGACCCCATGCACAGTAACGTCCGTCCGTGTCCAGATTTTTAGCTACTATTCAGCTTATGTCTATATGATAATGGATTACGACTTGTTGTCTTACACTTGGCCTCTGTTGTTTACTTTGCCATTGTTTGCTGAGTATGTTCTGTTGGTGTACACGGATTAAACAAGGACGCTTTGTTTATCTACGATAGATTTACTAGACTGGTTACATCCCCCTGATCACACAACCGGATTCCCGGACGTGGCGTATTTCGAGTATCTTTGTTCATTTTGTAGTGTGATACTGTACCATTTTTAGAATTAGACGGACATGCGTTGTAATTGGGGTTCAAAGATGTGAAGAAAGTTAGTCTATCGCAGTGGACCCGTGGTAGGTAATTGTGAACGCTCTTCTTGTCTCGCAGCAACGAGGACCTGCTGCAAAGATAATTGGGCACACCATCAAGTGGGATTCAAACAGAAAATTTGAGCAAAGAAATAGAAATAGAGTTAATTTGTCAAAATTGCATTCGACACGAGGTGAAAGGAAAATAGCCAAGTAAAATTCTTCAATTTGAACAGTTCGCCACATGCGATCATATATATGATGTTCACAAGTTCAGTGACCGACCTGGCCACGTCAACATATTTGTCAGAGGTGCAATTTGGTATTTTTTCTTCTTTTTTAAATTCAATATTAAAACACGTTGGCTCAAAATCAGAACGATGGCTCGCAAAATGACAAACGTTCGATCTGATATGAACATTTCAAGTCAAACGTCGGAGACAAATGCTAACGTAAGGAGACTACAAAATTTATTATTCGATTTGTTTACAGTTATTTGATATCACTACGGTAACAATCAACAGTTCAGCATCAGTTCAGCTTTACCGTAGCGGACCAATTCCTGGTTGAGTAAACCGGTCCGCCAAATACAAACAGCCAATGATACTACATTTAATAGAGGCAACTTTTCTCATATGAAGCAATAAATTCTTGTCCCTTTGGGACTCGGACCCAGTATATATACGTAGTACTAGAGTTAGGTAGCATTTGTAATAGTTAGTACAGAAACCTTTTTTACCACTGAACCCCCATAACATCACAACGAAATACACACAGCAATGACAGAATATAAACGGACAAATAAATTATGAAGTTAATAATTACTCCGTTTACTCTGACGTTTATGCATAAAATAATCCATAGTTTGTGAGTATTAATATTTCCTCTTTTACGCATTATGAAAACAAGGGCCATTTGTATTCATATTTACCTGTTATCTGGAGTCCCTATCTTTCCAGGCCAGTTGCCATAACGACTTGTAAATGTATGTTAATTTAAAAAGCTCTTCGTTCATAGACGTATCAATTTCGTCTCTCATTAAAGCTTTTCTCGTACTTCAGTTTGCAAATTATTGTCAAAAAATATTAAGAGTACAAAACAGGCCCGTTTGTTAACATCCTTTTAAATCTTTTAAACACATTTAAAATGAATAAATGTCAATTTTGTAACAGTCACGTAAATTTCTTTTCTAACAAAGTAATACCTAATTTTAAACGCGACCAAAATACGTTTGTGCGTTTATGTGTCTTATTTTAAAACCTTGTGAACAGTTCATTTTGTGACGTTCAGTCGGTTGAAGTGAATGAGTTGAGATTTTGTGGTAAGATAAAGGATGACACCCCCATTATTGATTGGGTGGGTACAGTATAAACTGGCCCACGTGTGTCAACGGGTCTGGTCTCACTCAACGATCAGTGTCAAAGATATGTTGAAAGCGAGCTGTATTAATTATCATAAATTAGACCGCAGTTAAAGTTACTGTACCGTTTTCTCGACATCAAGTCACGCAATGACGTCCCTCTATAGCTGGAGATTACCTCTCACCATCTTTTTAAAACGATTTGTGCTTCTAGTATCTGATTTTAAAAGAAACATCTATCATGAGAATTGTAGATGTTCTTCCTATTTCTCCAAAATTTCGATTTTTCCTGATTTATAATACAAAAATGCAATCTGAAACATGTCTCCGATAAATATGATATTTATAAGAGGAAAGAGCAAATACTATGTGTGAGACACCCCCTTGCACGTCCCGAACGCCCAGATCTTGCTTCGAAGCAGCCGTCATCAATGGACGCTATAGAGAAAATGAATTTTAGAATAGACAATACTACGGTTAATCAAAGGGGAAGAGGAACACGTGATATCACGATGGTTATGATGTACAAATAATAATACAAAATCATATTGCCAAAATATGGTAATGTTAGAATCATTTTCGTAAGTTTTTAGATTTGGCTGTCTCGGCCATCGTAGCAGCCTGCATACGATAAGAACAGCTCAGACAAGTAGCATGTACCAAAACGTAAACCCAGCAAGAAAGACTTTATGAAATTTGTCTAACTATTGATTCTCATTGATGGACAACTATTTTTTATTTGAATACCTACCTGGTAGGGACTCGTTTATTCGTCATCTTGAATGTTTGCATTAGATTTAAGACACAATATAAAACTTGTTACGACAGAACATGTACGTGTGTTGAATCAGTCTAATACTTATGATCAATTCTAACATTAAAGCAGAGACCAGACATATATGTAATATCATATCTCTGATTATAGTAATAAAAACTCCAATTTCGAGATTACCGCATTTGTGTGTTAATGGGATGTACGTATTTTTATTCTAGTGTAAAGTACATAAAAAAGCTAGACGCCACTTGCTTTAAGATATGTTGTGTTACTCAAGCATGTGTGACGTCACTTCCTCTTTGATCTAAGTCAACAGGTGCTTTGGACAAATAGGTAACACTATATATTGGCTAAATACACTACAGTACACTGATACTTTTGAGAAAAGTATTTGAGAATCAACATCAAGTTGGAACAAACAATCTTCTATACTAAAATCAAAGAAAACTGTCAAATTTGAAGACAATAATATCTTTTAAGAATTTTTGAAATTTCATACTTGCTTTTGTAACACGATACATGCGCTTATATCTTAAATATGTATACACATATTTTCAAACTTATTGATTTATAATTCGAATCCTCTTCACATTTTAATATGGTTACCATCACGTGCGATACTAACACATTCTGTCAAGAATAGCATATCCATTGTCGAAAACAAAGCAAGATGAAGTGTCTTTGTTCGGTATGTTTATCCCACACGTCCCAGGACTTGACAATGTTATGATTAAATAGTTGGCACAATAAGATGCCGGCTTTCTGTTGTCAACGTGGAATTAAAATAAATTTTCTTGATAAAAGATAAACCATACACACAAATAGATATACAAGACATGTATTGGTATTCAAGAAACTTAAAGCACTAGAATATTGATCTTAGACGCCTGGGTTGAAAGAAGGTAAATATTTGAACCATTGAGTGTTTTGTGGGCCTACATATACCTATCGTTATTTAGAAGTTTATTAATGTCATCAGGAATACTCATTCTAATTCTCGTAGCTCATGTTGTAAGATTAGACAACGTTTCCGTGGCACGTGCAATCCAAAACAGCCAATCGCAACACTTCGGTTGTTTTCGGTAATCACCGAATCACATTCGTTATAATTGACGTCACATTTGCGAAGCTCTACCTATGAATAATGTGTGTGTAATATGGCGTCATTTTTTTGTTTGCTAATCTGTTACGTTTTTTGTATCGAAAATTTATACTATATCCTACATTATCTATCTCTAGTACAAGCATTTATAGGTCCGTAAAAAACTTTTTCAAAAATGTATAGCAAAGCGAAAAAATGTCTATAATAAATTACCCTGTCTGCGTATAGTTCAAGCTTTTTGGTGCCTCCGTAAACGTGTTGTTTTATGTAAGCAAACATGGTGTATCACTAAACCTGTTTTTTAGTTGTAAAACTAAAGCCACGTACTCTCTTAATCACACAAACATGGCATTACATAACATATGAACTATTTCCGTATGCCAACGTACTATATAGGTCCTTAAATGAAGATTTTAAGAAGCCAGGTACGACATGTTTAATCGTACCAACAGAGTAATGTTGTCGCACGTGTAATCCTATATCATGTTGTTTGGCTGTAAAACATTTACTCAAGTCACAATTTATATGTAAATATCGCAATTAAGGTAACGATTTTCGAGTGTTGTTTTGCTTGTGTTATAAGAGATTTGCCTATCGTTAACTTCTTGTCTTTTGTTTAAATCTAGGGCCTTCATTTTCTCTCGAGAGATCGTTGATGGCGGCTGATTCGGAGCTAGACTTGTATTCTTAGATAATGTTCTCTCACACGGAGGATTTTCTTTCTCTTACATATATCATATTTATTGATTGCAATTTTGAAGTTCGAAATACTCACTGGCAATACATGATGGATTATTTTTCGACCTGGTTTAACCAAACTTCTCACTGAAGATTACTTGATAAGAAAAGACCCGTTATGTATTAAGACAAAACGACACTTGACTTTGACATAAATGTTACATGCAGAAAGTAGCATGGGACGAATATTAGGCAAATGGAAGAATTGTTTTGTAGAATTCAAATACGACAGAACGTACGACAACTACCGCTATACGAATCATCAACTGAAAATAAAAACACGAACACAAAAACCTCAATGACTGCGAGAAAAACAATCTTCAAGGAAACAAGCTTTAAGCAAAAGCATGTAAACCGTCATACAGATTCTTTGTATGTTGGACCAAGTTGTTTAAGATCTGCTAAAGAGTCTTATTTTTCAGGTCATGTTTTAATTTAGTAACTGTTGGGGTAACGATTTTACATGGACTGTCATAATGTTACCAAACGTACACACACTTTACATGTTTTGTTCCTCGTTGCTTTAAAATTTGCACATTAAATCAATGTATCGTTTGCACATATTTCTCACTTTGATTGTGCCTTCCTTAACGTGATTACAGACCAATGCAAAGTGTACATGTATATGCAATGAAGATCAAAGCACGTGGTATTCAATTTCCATTAAGTTAATATGTTGTTCCTTAAAAGGCGATTAACTTAGTTTACTGCTTAAAATGTCAATTTTCTTCTTGAAAAGGTTCACTAGACTGCCATGATGACAATGGATTACCTAGACCTGTTACATACCATCTCATCTCAATAATCTAAATAAGAATACCTCTTTATTATAAATCTACGTTTAAGCAAATTTATAGCTAAAATTATCACGAGACAAAACCATTCTTCGCACGAATAACGAACGTCCGTGCTTGAAGATTTAAAGAATATTTATCAAACATCTCGAAGATAATGGGAAAATATTTTTGAGTCGTCTGTGTCACCGGGACGCTCTCTACGGGCGGCAAACAAAGGATAGAAACTTTTACTCAACAACGAGAAGACGATCTGAGAATGTATTGATTAATGATTACATAAAATGATACCACTTTACAGGATAATAGATTGTAAATTCCTCCGCGTGTGAACAGAAGATGTTGGGCTTTTAATCGGTATATGATGAACTTGACACGTATCCGACACATTTAGTTCACCATTATTATATTATTTAGCTCAATTTTGTACCATTAATTACCAAAATTGAAAGTAAAATTACGTTAACATTATTTTCAAAAATTGAAATTTTATAGTCGACAAGTAAGATGTAATAAGAAACCCCTCACTTGAGATGTAATTGTGAGATTTAAGAAGTGTTCTGAAAGTCCTTGACAAAAATTATGCAACATGAGGTTTTCATCAGAGTAATTCTACCGTCTGAATTGGTACTTCAGAAGAGCTTGTTGTAATTGTATACATGTCTTTGTCATAAAACAACTATATGTATACATGAATGAGTCATGTTTGACCCGGTGCACGGCAAGTTTAAGATAAAGGAAATCAGGAAGCAATTTTCTTCAAAAAGCTTCCTTTCACAAAATAGTTTAGTAGAGATCCAATTTGGATTTGAGTCAACTTCAGTCAAGGTCACTTGTTCAATTTAAAAACAATAATTATATCCATTCCTCTATGACAGTCCACATCTCAGTTTTTTCCACTAATTTTGTGAAAATAGAAAGGTTTTAATAATTTGAGTTAAAAGAAAAAATTCGCCGTTCCAAGTCACACCGCCTTTAAAGGTATAATGAAGAAAAGTTCACAAACATGTAGGGAAAAAAGTTTTGTTTTTGTTTTTGTGAACAATCTTGGTGAAAGATAAAAAGATTATTATTATAAAGTATATTGTTTCTGGCGTGAATTGTGATATTTTCTCTCGAAACGTATCATCATGGATTTTCAGAAATTACTCTTTTATATAAATCACAATTGTATGCCAAAAGGAGGGGGGGGGGGGGGGGGGGGGCAATGATGGTTTATTATATCCCCGAAAGAATTTTTATGATAAACCCGAAAGAAAGAGAAGTAGAAGTAGAAGAAGAAGGAGGAACACTAACAACAACTTAGTCAAAACATTGCGTAAACGTAGTTAGTGATGTCGATAGTATTTGACAGGTTCCCTAGTAACGTCTTAACTTTCTAGAATGAAAACGTATGGCATACACACACATCGTACAGTGACTGTACTTTTAAGGTATTTAAACGTTACGCTGTAGAAGTGCATTTGGTAAAATTATAAATGGTACCTTATAAACATTTAAATACATTAGATAAGAAAACTTATATATATAGCAGTAAAAATCATCTTTATAAAAGCGACCGAGAAGGTATCATTTACAAACTTTGAAATGCACGTTACGTTAAATTCAAAATTCAGAAATTCATGGAAGCCATCTTAATAATTTCAACTGCGTATGTATAATTTGCAAATGTAAAAAAATTACGGAACGCGTAATTCAAAATTCATAAATTCTTTCACCTTAAATGGCATGCTGGTCGTAAGCTGCAATAAACTTGTCAGTATGAAGCTTTAAAATGACATTCTCTATCGTTATACCAGTCGTTTTAAACGTTAATGCAATAAAAGTAAAAATTGTATAGAATTTGCTTAAACAGAACATTTGCTTTAACAATACTAATGCAAAATACGATAGGTCTGTATATCTTCTAAACGGCAGGACACGACCAGGGTCCGGAATCATGTTTCACATGTAAATAATACCAACAGGTACACGGAGTAAGTTCATATACATAGGTATTGTGAATGATCGATCTTGAATTAACGAATCAATTACGGTGACCCATCAAACACAGTGTACATAGGTCTTATACAACTAAACATCTTAAGGTACTGGTTTTATGGCTGTTTAATTTGAGCGGTGAACACTCTGCTGTACAAACATATATGACTATGCAAATAGATCTATTGACTTCAATGCTACAGTTAAAGTTTTTTTAAGACTTCTAAGACCGTTGAAAGACGAGACGATCCGGCAACGTTCGCTTCTAATATAAATATGTCTGACAATCGTTTGTGAAGTTCTTATTGTTACACTGTTTGAAAGTCCGTAATGTCTCTGATGACTCATAAAAAGTTAGCTTTTCTAAAAAAAAAAATTTCGAAGAATATTATATTGAGGTCATACAAATGCTTTAAAGTTTAAATTACAGGACACTTAAAAACTGAATCTAAAGTTATTGCCACATAGTGGTATGGTTATTGTACATTATAACCGTCGTGATTTCCCCCGTTTCCACTTTGGCTCTGTAGCTTTGATTTACCGAAATCTTGTCTATTCTAAATTTATTTTCTCTATAGCGACCATTAATGACTGCTGCTTCGAAGCAAGATCTGGGGTTCGGAACAGGTTGTCTCACGCAAAGTATTGGCTCTTTCCTCTTACGAATATCATATTTATTGGAGACATGTTTCAGATTGCAATTTTGAATTCTTTAGCAGCAAAAGGAAGAGGCAACAACATTTACATTTCCAAGAAAAAAAACAAATCAACGTGAACATCTTTCCACTATTATAAAAACAGCACATCCGTTTTGCGGAAAAGAGTTTTTTCTTTAACGTGCGCTCTCTAGAATATTTTAGAATTATGATGAAGTACGTATTGCTACATATTTGTGCAGGATAAGAGAGATATATGATCCATCTACTACCGTCATATATAACAACAATACACCGAATTGGGTTAGTACTTTACAGTGTATATTACAAGTGGTCCTTCCTGGTCTCGAAGACAATGTGTTATTGCAAAGTCATAGATGGCCTACTAAATTAGTACTGTATAATAAAACTTATCGTCTTCCTAGTAACGACACATACTTATAAATACCTACAGCGTCGCATACAAAGTATACTTGATCAGACTTGACAAGTTAACACCAGGGTTATACGAAGAGCAGACACTTATTTTGTTTAAACTTTTTTTCTTCAAACATTGAATTAATTAACGCGCTATCGTTGAAAGTATTGAAAGCGGAACACGCGAGAGGGTGTTGTGAGTTGCTGAAAGTGTACTTACAATGTAACGATCACAACTCACGGGAATTGTAATGTGAAATTTCAAGACAAAACATTTTTTCGGACTGACTTAGAACGTCACATAGTCAGAAAAAAGGTTAATTGGACCTCGGCCTCCTATCCCCCAAACTAAGAGAGTAACAAGTTAACAACGGATCGAAAAAAAACAAATTTGAATTACCCTGATCCTGAAACGTACAAATGTGTCACGTTACAACAAGTACGCATCTATAGTGGGGTTTAATTTGTTTTTGATATCTGCCTTACAAAATTTACCCGAAATCAAAATTCTTAAACTGCAATTTTAAAGAACAAAAACTCAAAACTCAAAACTTATAAATTCACTCAATTGTGATACGAATTTTTAAATGTAACATGTCACTCCAGCCTTCACCGTCACGAGATGTAAAGATACACGTAAATATACAAGATGTGACAGTAACAAGAATGTATGCATACTGCAAGTTTCAAGTTAAGTATTTAGCAAGAAAGCGTTGTATCACCTTTCATTACATCTTACGGCCTGTTAAACACGCACTCATGCACCAACAGGAACGTAACGAGAGCCTAGATGTACATTTAAATCAATTTAAAAACCTTTTTTTTAACGGAAATCCGCACTTTTGTTATGCGACACCTCACTTAATGTTGGGTTGTACGCATCACCGAAATCTCAAATATCATTTTACGTATTTTATTGTAGGAAAATGGATTTTAGTAATGGGTGGGTGTTTTGCTTCAGGTTTTGAAAGCGTTGCCCTGAGCATTTCTTGAACACTGTAGAATCTTTTCAATCATGAACCCCTCAATGTTTCAGCCTATTTGTGTAAGTTCGCTTTTGACATTCACTTTTGGTCCTTCTAACGGACGCTGCTAATGGAAAATGATTGTCCGGAGAATTGAATGGACTTCTTTTAAAATTGTCAGTCTTATTTGAAAATTGTTTGTTTGTTGTTGTACATTGAAGTGTTATCGACCCATTGATAGAATGTTAAAATTTGATTAATGTTGTTTACTAACTTTTTTGATTAATGGCAAGAAATTCGGAGATTGTCAGATCAGCACTCGAATCGAGACATATCATGTTTTAGTGGTCGTTAGCGATACATTTGTATGCAGCCTTAAGGAGTCTCGCAACTTCGTCATTTCCGTCGACTGTCCCACCCGGTGACGTCACTTCCTCTAAAATACACATTTTAAAACATGTGTCGGTAGCTACACGATAACAATAAACCACACTATTCTTTATGAAATAAACTTGAAAACTTTGCATCTGAAACATGCATGATTTCCTAAAGAAGTTGACAATACATGGATAACGGAGCAAAAAACATTGTTTCTTATTTCTAAAAAAGGGATTTCTCTGTGTTTATACAGAGTTTTATTTGTCAAAAGTTATTTTTCCAGACGTTACTCTGACTGTAAACTTTGTCTCAAATCATAGTGTATTTATTGGCAAACTGACAAATGGACAGGAAACATGAGAACCGTCTGCTCTAACTTTTTATAAACACAGATGATTAACACTACCGTCATATTCATATTGAACTAAGTACCGGTCCCTTTAAGTTTCTAATAAACCTTACTGTTAGAACAGACTACATGGTTACAAGTTAAGGAAACACTCTCGGGGCATGTGTCGATGCATAATTTAACATTTAAAGAAAGAACAATGTGATATCACATATTTAAGTTGATTTTTGACACGGAGACAGACTCTGGGTAGAACCGACTATTCTGCAAGGACGAGTGCGTGAACGTCACCCATTGATCATTGGGAATATCATTCATATTTAAATAATTTAGTGAAAGTTTGTAGAGAAATGATCTACAGGTATGACAATGATACGGTTATAAGAAAACTCAATATTATATCTAGGTGCATGTTATCGGTGATATAATCGACACAAGGGTCGAGTGAGCTGGTTCAAAAATACCTCACAAATGATAGCATATTATATTGTGACAAGAGATGTTTGTTTAGCATACAAGAATGTGGACACTGTGAAAGAAAACGAAAATAAAATGCGTGCACTTGTATAGACATTTACAAAACAAGATCTAACCTGCGAACAATATTTAGAAAACGTGTATTTAATTTCAAGACCGTGACGGTTTTTTGTGTGTTGTTATGGCATTTCTCATTTCTCAAGCTAACAATTTAACTTTTTGAATAAAAAAGGATAAATTATGATGGAAAGTTATTGTATGTTTAAAAATATTAATGACAACATACTTTTGTATACAGGATGGTATGTAGTTTGTTGTTAAATTCAAAAAAGAAAAAAAGATCACATGATACATCTCTATGTATATTTCACATTG
Organism: Pododesmus macrochisma; assembly: GCA_032359645.1. Classification (NCBI taxonomy): domain Eukaryota; kingdom Metazoa; phylum Mollusca; class Bivalvia; order Pectinida; family Anomiidae; genus Pododesmus; species Pododesmus macrochisma. The sequence continues at coordinate 8,414 of JAUMGZ010202242.1, read as the reverse complement.
CAACATACATTTCCTATTTGTGAAAAGTTTAACTCTCATGCATACAACAGTTTATTGAATAAAACCGTCCAAAGCTGTCGCGTATTATACACATTATATTGAACGTGGGACAAATATAAATCTATTAGATGTCCCAGGTGAAACGTAGCGAAGACTCGCCATACAAAAATAACGACTTCGTAAAGAATTTCAAATCAATAACAATGAATGTCCCCGCCGTACCTTTAACTGAAATTAATCAGGTGTGTGTTATGTAGGTATAGCTGTAGGTGTGATGTGTATCTACAAGCAATCAGCAGGTAGTTAGTAAAATATCCTACTTTCACAATAGACATTTTATGAATTAATGATACAGAACTTACCTGTAATTAGGTTTACCAGGTGTGATAGTTGTAATGTCCTCTAAGCTGGCAAGACACTATTTAATCTGACAGTAATAATATAAACTGGAGGTTAATCCGCGGGTACCAGAGATTTGTTTAAATATTGTCTTATTTATTAAAAGGAAGCCATAAATCACTCCACGATATGTTTTGTGTAAATTGCTTTAAGCATTGAATACATATACATGTATGTGCAATTTAACTGCAATGCTTCGAGCATACACTTGTATTGTTCTTAGAAGTTTCTGCTTCGAGTTATAAATATTTACGTTAAAACATATTTGCATTGCACACGAGAACATCTTAGCTTAAAGCTAGACGAGTAATCTTTCAGTTAGTTTTTTAAAAACACAACTCATTTTGATAAAATCAAGGTTTTTACACTTTAAAAGTTTGTGGTTATAAATTCCTGTGGGATTATATTAGCTTCCTTTAAAATGCACAGAAATTCACGATATCACCACTATTAACGCATACAATTTAAAAACGTCACAACCAACGTTGACATGTCATACAGGTATATACATATACGATCTCACCAGGTGTAACACCATTCTAACTTGTGTTTAGTTAAGGCGATACTATACTGTAATCACTCCATGCGAGATGTCCATACATAAATCCAACAATCAATGTTTTTTCATTCTGTTAACTCCTTGACCTACCCAGGTAGTCTTTCCAGATCGTATTTATCATTCTGTGACACATAAATCTCTATATAGTAATTCAACACCGACTCGATCTACCGTCAACACGTGCTATGTCGATTTCTACTGTGTGAAATAAACAACACGCACGATCATGTCAATTTCAAAAGGTGTTTTAAAAATAGACACCAGGACGCTTTTTATTCCTTGTCTATTGCATATATGTCATTTTACCTGGTGTAGATTTCAGGTAGATTTCACTATAATAAACCGTAGCTTAGGGTCGATTTTACTGGTTGTTGTTTTATCATAAATAAAAATATAAAATCGAATTTTCAAATAAAATTCACATTAGTTAGCAACAGTCGTTATTTTTGTTATAAGAACTTATAAATAAACCAGAATTAAAAAAAACTACCACGATTCCAATATTTTTTTTTAAAGATAAAAACAGCTCAAAAGTTTGTTGAGTAATAAGGAAAAGAAAGTTTTAAATTTTATGTCCTCATAAAAAATTTGCAACATTATTTTAAACTTAGAATCAAGTGATATGTACTAAAACTATGCCTTGATATAAAATTATCGCCGGGCGAGCTCAACGTATTAAGCTTTCCAAACATAAAATTGAACCGAAAAAAAGTATATACATATTCCTCAAATGATAGAGAAAAAAACCCAATATACAGAACGTCCACGTTATACTGTATTAAAAAGAAAAGAAATAATTGTTTGGGGCTATTCCTAGTACTTATTAAAGAACCTAAAGGAAGGTTTTTCAGTTTGTTGAAAAAGTATTTTACTGGTTTCCAAAAAGTCTTGATTTTTTTCCACACGTAAAGAACATACATATAACCTAATTTTCAAAAGTTAAGAAGTTCCAACTCCTGAAGAAAGTTTTTTAATCGGGAAATGAAATTACCTGATATGTACAGCGGAGTACAGTTGACATTGACAATATAAGGGTTTCCCGAATTGATGAACAAGATGTTCTACAAGGAGCTCTATTTGGCGCTCTTCACCCTGTGTTATTTAAGAAATCTATTTTCTGTATAGATAGACCTGAAGAAACATTGGTGCAAAGTTGAAAAAAATCCAAGCGTTGACAGGTTTACTGCATCATCGAAATCAACCGTATAGTGCCAGTTTCTTAGTTTATGACGCCCGTTTGATATGCACAGCCCAACGCAGCGCCACCTAACTATTTATGCATGGTCATAACTACCGAAAGAAAGAAGAGCCATTGAAAATATGGTTGGTTTACATCAATCTTTTTTAAAATAGAAAAAAAGTTATCAGATAATGTATTCACGAGAACTAAGTACCCAAAACTTATCATTTGATAAAAAAAAAAACCAATTTGGCAATAATTTGTAGCCGGTTGGTACTTGAATGTTATTGTATATTTGTGTTTGTGCGCCCTAACACAGTCACAATTAGAATGAAATCTCATTATGATTACCTATGACAATAAAATATCCTTGTTCCCCAATACCTCGAGTTGAACACTAAGACTGAATAATCTTGACATCCGTGTCCCCAGGGGTCACGCGGCAGAATAATGCGTGTGAATTTGAAATTTGTTCAAAACAAAACATTCTATAACCGATTTAAGAATATTGCAAAGACCCAGAAAAAATATAATCGACTTGTGGCAACTTACTTCAAGTAAATTACGTTTAATCACACAATCCAATATGTATTTAACAGCTCATTATAAACTGATTCCGGTTTCTTGATTTTAAAGAATACATGTTTGTTCAGGGGTTAATTTATTAACACTTCTTAGTATTTCTGTGTATGTATTACCCTCAAGTTCTGAAACATATTGTCGAATGAGTGTTCTGAGATGTCTCTTGTACGTACGGTTTTACAATATAAACTTTCTCTATTTGTTTAAGTTCAGAAAGATTTTAATTTCGACACTAATTTGATTTTAAAGTCATTTAAATTAAGTCTTGAATATTAGACATTTGACATTGTTGACCGTGCATATTCTGAATTCTCTACAAGGGTTGATTTTGACAAAATATGCGAAGAAAATGTAATTTTCAAAAGTAAGTTGATTGAAAAAATGACCTTTTAATACTAATAGAAGGCATTATTACACGTTAAAATCATACAATATTTGTGAAAAGTTTTCTGCCATTCAGCTTTTGCAAAACTTGATTTTTCCACTGAAAGAAACTTACCAATGAATATAGCCAAGCGAGCATATTGATTTTTTATACTTTAACTTTTGTTATTTCCAATGTTCTATTCAGTTTTGTTCACGAAGATGGTCACTTGCATAGACATATCTAAATACCAGACAGTTTGTCGTTTTCAGATTCCTAAATTGTAAATTTTTGTTGAATTTTGTTGTCGTGTGTTGAACAATCCCTTTTAGCATTTATTTGACAGAAAGAAGAAATTAAACCCCATTTCAATATCATATCTATTTTCAAACAATGTTCCTTCCTGACAATTTGCAACGAACACCGGTCACGACGCAGGATTAGCTGTGCATTAACCTAGCAGACAACATATGATAAACAGACAATGTAGAAGTCAATAGCCTTATTTACAAGTCAATTCAAAAGAAAGCTGAGATTAGATACCGAAAAATATATATTGAACTCATCCAACCTAGTTTCGAAACAAATGGAATATCATACCACACTTAATTTGTAAGCGGTTTATCAAATATAACCTATATTTGTAAAAGCTTTTAAAATATTGTGTTATTGATCAATCAAAAATATTTCTGTCTTTTGTGTACGTCAGCATTGGAGACACAGAGCACGTAGTTTAAACTTACTTCCGGAAACAACATGGATGACACAAAAGAGTTCCGACGCAAGTTGTCTTTCCGGCTTTGTGGGTTGGTAAATATTTTCATGACCACTTGCAAAGTCAAAACAGAACACGGTCGATTGGTCATTGTTAATGCTGTTGAGGACTGACCAACGGATTTACGACATAGTGACCAGACATATAGAAATTACTTATTTAAGCATACCTGTTTGATTGAATAGTCTTTTTAATAATATTTGAATTATAAATATTATGTTTTAATCTTAAATTTGCTTGTTTAGGTAGAAAACCTATAACTCTAGGCGTAGTCTTCCAACGTTTAAAAGAACTAGTAATATTCAATAAGATCATATGTTTACATTCGGAACATTGATACTTATTGACCTAATAACCTATGTTGTGCAGACTAGCAGTGGTTATACATATAATATTATAAGTTTTATACATTTGTATAGTCACTGTCGCATTACACGCATAGTGTGATAATAAGTTATACATAACAAACAAGGATCAAATGAGAAAAGCCCAAGAAAAAGACAAAGTTTTTTACAAACATCTAGTTTATGTACACCGACAAATAAGAGTAAAAGGGGGACTAAAACAAAAAATATATTTTAAAATTATTGAAACAAATACACAAATGCGCTGTCTTACAGGTTGACATATAGTAACAGAAAAGAGCTTAATTCATCTAGGTTCCAATATTTTATTCAGATATTCCAATAACCCAATATTTATTTTGCCAAACTATGATATCTTTCTTTTTAGATATCTTTGATTCACGAGAATGACCAGAGTAATTATGTCTCCCAAACGAAGTCGAGAAAAAACTTTTGTTTACATCGTTTCTTATAAATTATTGTTCTTTGCTTTCTTTTTTTAGGACTTGAATTTGTACAGATGTTTTCTCGAATACTATTTGTCCCATCGTTATTAAACATGAGTATTGCTTGAGTCAGAGTCTGAGTTTGTAGTCAGGAATTATTTATTACTTCCATGATTGATGTTTTTTGATGCTGCCAACTCAACCGCTAATGCTTTCCCTATCTGTTAATCAAGATGTCGGCTATGTCCTCTGATTGGTTGAATTAAGATACTGTCCGATTTCAATCAAATTTGGTATACAGATGTATCAGGGCACGTAGAACTCGACAGTATATGATTGATTTATTTTCAATTTATTATCAAAGATAGCGGCCATGACCTCTGATAAGATAACATTTAGGTATAGTCTAATTTCATTCAGATTTGGTATATATGTTAAATAGGGATCTGCACCCTAAATTTGATAAGTTTTGTTGCCTAAGCAATTTGGTCTCATTATGAATTGTGCATCCTCGTTTAGAGGACATCCTGTAATTAACGCTCTTTAACATTGACTATATTTGTGTTTCAGCCTCTCTGTCTGAAGAGTAATAATCAAGTCGCTAAGTCGTCATTCAGCTTTTCATTAAATCTCCCCGTATATTCCGCATTTATAGGTTTATAACTAGCGCGCATTATTCAATTTGTCTGCACGCCTGTTCAGAATTATAGCACCATAAACGTCAACAGATAACAGTTTAATGCTTAAATATCTTGTGAATTGGAGTTGACACGTGTTTAATCTATCCCATGGGTCGACACATACTAATTTTTTTTAATTTAAAAAAGTGATAATATTACTATGAAGGCTGGTCGACACAGTGGCAACATTCATGCGACAGGATATTCTACTAAGATATCACTTACGAATTGACCTTAGTTAATTAACATTGTGACAAATATATATTGTTACCAAATTTAACTACCTCGCTCTAAGTACGACAGAGTTATCTCTCTTGTAACACACCTGCCATATTCACCAATCGGACAACACTGGGCAATTTTCGAGAAATAACCTCAGAAGTATGTAGCAGACATGTTGGAACTACTTTTGACTTTTGATAAATGACATTTTTGTAGAGATATGTTTGATCCCTTTGGTTTACGATTGTCTTACCCACCAAATTACCAACTGAACATCATTGGCATAATGAAGTTTGCATACTTGCTACCGTTTTAAGTCGGATATACATAGTTCCTCATTACTTCAAACTGTTTCTCTAAGCTACTCAAACCAAGCCGTATCCATACACTGACTTCTGAGTCTTTGTTTTCAGGCATGCGACGGTAAAGGGCGAGTTGATCCGATTAGCGTATTCACCTGCCTTTAAAAATTGACAAAACACAACGCTTTGTAGAAACGGACCTGTATAAATAAAGTCTTTATTTGGCGAATATAGAGCACTTGCTTTCAAGCCATGTTAAGTATGAAAGTCAAATTATTTTCACTGTTAATATTATTCTTCATCCGTTGTATTTTATTTATTCATATCTGCTTTGTGTATTTTTAGAACACCAGATTAATTGAATAGCACTAAAACTACGATTGTCACTTATCTTGCTATCAAGCACGTTCGCTGAAAATTTGATTAATGATAGATACAAAAATATATTCCTGTACACGAAACTAGATTGCTTAAAACTGAAGATAAAATAGTTTTAAATTGCAAGATTTACCATCATTAACCATACAAAGTGCAGCGTACCAGGGGAAGTAACCAGTCTACATTATTTAGATTTTATTTTACTCAGGAAGTAGCTACTATAAAAGTAACATGACAGTAAACCGAGCATTATATAAACATTTGACCTTTTGTTAATTGTCTTGACGGATGCTACATGTAACAGGATGTATATTCTTTCTTATTCACTTCCTATATGCACTATATCGTTCAGATGTGTATACACACGGTACAGGATGCACCAATGGCATTACAAGTAAATATATAAGTTCTCTGATTTGTTATTTTTGTCAGCTGATATGTGGATATCGTTTTTTGGATACTCCAACATGATCAGGGTAGTTATCAAGCTATTTATCTACCATTTGACGGATTTTTGTGTTTTCTTTGATAAAAATTCCGTCATTCAAATGCTTTTTTTTTTTGACATTATTAGTTGAAAGATATATTGAATTTTTTATTTAAGTAATCCTTATTTTTTTTTTTTATATTTTTAGAACTTGTTAAATGTGTACATAGAACCTGGTGAATGACAAAACTGTCGTATAATTGTAGGTTGCAGTTATCGGGATTTTATATGTTTGGGGATGGCCAGAAGCAATCTAGTAAATAAATACAAACTTCATTGTTGCATTTCAAACAAGTTTACACACATTTTGCAAACCTATTCTCCCAGCTTCTATCCGTAAATGCGCAGCGTAAGAGGGGAGGTAACCAGTCTAACATTAATCGGATTTTAATTTATATTTTTTGAGCCACTATGTGAAGAAGCTATTATAAAAGTAACGTTACGGTAGTAAAGGGAATTTACCGAACAATTTATAAACATATGACATTTCGTTAATTGTCTTGACTAGTGCTATCAGGATGTATATACTTTCTTATTCACTTCCAACATGCACTATATCATTCAGATGTGTATACATACGGTACAGGATGCACCAATGGCATTACAAGTAAATATATAAGTTCTTTGATTTGTTATTTTTGTCAGCTGATATGTGGATATCGTATTTCGGAAACTCCATCATGATCAGGGTAGTTATCAAGCTATTTTAGGTTTATACAAGTAATGTAGAAGAAAACGTGTCTCCAAACAAGTGTAATGATTGAAAATATGTAAAAAAAAATATACGAGATAATACTAAGTCTATAAGTAGATTGAAAAAAATCCCAAATCTTAAGTAATTCCTAATTCGCACTGCATACATTTTGAACGAACTTTTATTTTGCGATTTTTTTAAAAATTATTTTTAAATAACGTTTATCTCTGACATGCTTTACATTATCTTCCTTGTGACTTCATGGTCACTGCTTCTTTGCCCCAGTTTTAATTTCATTCTACTGAAAATTCAACATAATTCAACACATTCATATTCACCCAGCAAAGCTAGAATTACAGCAAAAACGTGACAACATTTTTAATGCAAGTGATCTCTTCAACCTTCGTGAATGACAAAACATATAGACGTATAACTCTAAAACCATGTGATGTATAAACGGAAGATATTCCGGAAGTAAAGTCTCCACGGCCTCTTCACGTTCTGTGTGGGTTAAGGACGTATATTTCACCTACGTTTGAAGTGATGACACAGATAGCAGTAATGTAAAAAATAGAAAGATTAACCGACTGGATCACATTATTGTGTTAACTATCTTGTAAGCCACTCTGTGTGCATCATATTCACAGTAACTCCAATCTTGATATTCAGGGATTCAGAATTACAAATATTTAGACCAAACTCTAATCAATCATGGTCGTTATATCCTCTGATTAACCGATACTTTATTGAATTCTTGCCAAAAAAAAACAGTATGAATAGAATCAGCAGAACGGGAGACATCAACCAACAAACAATAACTGCGTCAAACAATGAAGCACCGGAATGTAATTTATTAAATCGACATCAAAACAAACCTCAAGACTAGTAATCCATGCGGACCAACTTAGGACGGTCATCCAGCATCAAACCAGGCGGTGTGGTTAAACCGGTTAATGAGGCCTCAACCTTCCCACTTCCCGCATGAGACTAGAAGTCTTAAGT
>JAUMGZ010202231.1:0-12472 GCA_032359645.1 Pododesmus macrochisma | reverse complement strand
TTTTTTTATGTCAAATTAAGTGATTATCTTACAAGTCAAACTTTTTTTATGATTAACTTACAAGTCAAACTTTTTTTTATGTCAAATTAAGTGATTAACTCATAAATCTAACTTCTTCAATGTTCAGGTAAGTGATTAACTTACAAGTTAAACTTTTTTTATGTCAAATTAAGTGATTAACTTACAAGTCAAAACATTTTTTGTATGTCAAATTATGACAGGTAACTTATAAATATGAAATTAGTCATCATATAATGTTATAAGTCAGATTACTACCCTGTGCCATATTTATTAAAAAATGTTTATCACCAATTTTTCTTAATATCTTCTTGCATAAAGACAAAGTACAAACGTCAAACATATTTGTGCCACATAACTGTACAAAAAGACTTTAAGATGCTGGAAACAAAGAAAAGCTAATTTCAATGATTGTCTTTGTACATAATCAACTATTGCATTTAACACATTGAAATATGCATCGAAAATCTACACTTCTTTTGTTTGAAATGTGCTCAACAAAAGACTAAATCTTGACCAATTAACATTTAATTACATAATACATTAAAGTTGTTTACTTCTATCACGAAAAAATCTAAAATTTCACTTCAATTTGAATAACAAGATTTTTTTAATCATCAAAATTTATTATATAAAACAGAGATTGAAAAAATGTATAAAAAAGAAAAAAATACATTTATATATTAATAATACTACATTCTTTATTTATATATATTTAGTAGAAAGACACAAAATGATGATTGAGTATTAATGATATAGCTCTTAAACTGTTATAATACTAATAAACTTAATAATTTCTATAAAGAAGACATTCTTTGATGTCCTTTAGAAAGTTTGGTTTTGTAAGCTTGCTTGAACAGTATATTAATAGTAAAAATATTAAAAGACAAAATATATGAAATTTAATTTGGTGTAGAATATCACTGCTAGAAGAGCACGACAATTTTGGTCGCTATTCTTGTTCAACAGAGAAAGGGTTGTTTTTGGATAAATTTACACATTTTACATCACACATAATCTCACAAATGCATTTGCATATTTAAATAACATAAGGCCATTTTTTGACAGATAATAGAAAATAAAAGCCAACAAAAATACATATTTTACACCACAATAATGTCTACAAGATAAGATATATTTGTCTACCAGTCAAGGGCCCACAGAGGTCTATATGTCTATAAGCCAGTTATATTTCAAAATACAAATACCTTTTTTTTATTATAAGTATCTTTATTTCTAAATAACAATGTTTATAGTTTATTGATCTTCAGTGTGCATCTTAACCAGTAAAATTTGTTTGTTGAACTGAAGTGTTAATTTTAACCACTTTTTGATTGTTTTTTTTAACTGAAGTGTTAATTTTAACCACTTTTTTATTGTTTTGTTGAACTGAAGTGTTAATTTTAACCACTTTCTTATTGTTTTGTTGAACTGAAGTGTTAATTTTAACCACTCAAACGTGTTTGTTAATTATTGGCCTTAAATGTGCATTTTAACTAGTGAAACTTGTTTATTGTTATTAACTGTGTATTTTAACCACTGTAACTTGTTTATTGAACCACTATTTTCCAACATAGATCTATGCAAGAATACTAACTGATGTTGTCAACCAATAGAAAGAAACCACAATACTTAATCACCGACTTTTCCATTCATAATAGTGAATCGTTAATTACAGGAAAATTAAACTTTGGTGCGATTTAACTGTTACATAAATAAAGACAAATTGGGCCATATTTAATGTCACATTATGAATCAGAAATGCTTTGGTTTGTTAACACCAGGACAGTGTTATATGTATAATGTTGAGCATGTATCAACAAGACCAAAATCAAATTGTTATCCAGCACTTTTTAATACCTTTTTAATACCTTTTTAATGTTCTTGTTTTTTCTATATAATATAATTGTAAAATAGACATATAATATCATTCTTTATTTTTATAAAGAAATAAATTATCATATTTTATAGAAATTTGAGGACAACTTTATTATTTAAAGTATACTGTACACATATATAAATAAAGATCTATTTAAGTTACATATCATTGACAAGATTTTCTCGATCTGTGCCAAGAGTGATATACAAGGTCATTATCGGACAGTGAGCATGTTGTCGTTGGAAAGTTTGGTAGTACTGAATAGTAAATAGTTGTACAATAAACTATAAATAAGCTTTAATCTGTGTAAAGTGCACAACACAAACAAAAATCCGAGACATAAAAAGCATGTCATGCACGAGGTTGAAAAATATCACAGAGTGACAGGAATAAACACAATATAAAGACAACAGGTATAAAACTCATCTGAGCTAGGCCATAGAAAATATCACATGTTACAAAAAAAATATAAACAAACAAGAAAAGAGTCATAAAATGTTTTGGTCCGTGACAAAAAATAATCCTCATATACAAACTCAAAATTTTGATCTCAAAAATCACAAGCACACAAAACTGTACACAGATACAAAATCAATGTTAATTTGGTAGTAGGTCTTTAAAAACATTCATAAGCTTAACAACATCCAAAGAATAAACACACTCTCAATCTACATGCAAATGAAAATGAAAAAATAATGGGACAGATGCAATTAAAATACTAGAAATACAATGTGATAAATGAATCTTTGTGTAGTTTCAGGAATAGGTTTTGTTTAAAACATGTGGCATACATTTTGGCAATTTGTAACTTTGAATTTCTAAACTTTCACAAACGTAAGCTTTATATTGAACCTGACACACTGAATACAAAAAAAGTTTTTAATATCTAAGCCTTTTTCATATGGTGTGCAACTCCATTGGTCTCTCTGACTCTATCATTTGAGCCGTTTTCTTCTATTTCTTCTTCACTGCCATCCGACGCACTGCGAGTATCAGTTATCTAAAGAATAGAAACACGTTCATAGATTATGTACAAAGAATAGAAACGTGTTCATAATCTCAATATGTTCTTCGCTTTCAAATTTGTATATTTTCAAAAACAAAATGTCATGAATTGAATGTAAACAACACATGGACAACAAAACTCGTCCATGTATATGATCATACATAGATGTAACTAAACTAAATCTTGTATTTAAAGAAATATCATAAAACTTGAAGTCCCAGTGATGTACAGTGGCAAACATACCACTGCTATCTACAAACTACACACACTACCATCATACTTTGTGGGAAATGGAACATGTTAGTGTCTGTAAGACATGAATGCCCAAGCACAAAGATACAATAAATAGAATTTTAGGGATGAATGTTTGATTGAGTAAAAAATATGATAACTAGTGTTCACAAATGGACAAATGAACAAATGGAGATCAAGTGATTTGTTTGTTTGTGTTAAGGGCTTGTTGTCCGATCAACAGCTAAGGTCATTTACAGACATGCCAGTTTTACTGGTGGAGGAAACCACCGACCTACGGCAAGTCACTGGCAACTTTCTCACACTAGGCCGCCCCGGACGGGAATCAAACCTAGGAGGTGAAAGGCTCTTATGATTACAAGTTGGCAACTTTAACCACTAGGTCACCGCGGCCCCTGGAGATCAAGTGAATAACCTGTGATACAAATTGTTGTCTCAATTCTTTCATTTTCAGTTATCTGTGCAGGACAGACATGATGGATGGACATACAGACAGAAAGGTTTCACAGAAATCAAACTTGACATGTACACTGATGAGACATATGAGGAAAATATAGTTTGATTGATATCATATGTGGTGGAATTTACACAATTATCAAACTTGACTTGTCACTTGTATATCGTTGTAGTACACCCATATGTAAAATATGATTCACACAAGGCACAACAAAGAGTGGCATTATCCCCCACACCCAGTGGTCTGGAAAAAACCGCACAAACAAATAAACCTTGGTCAGATTTATGTCATGTTTTTGCTTGCTATTTGTTTCCATGGTAACAGTACTTCCAAATCACAGAGGGCACTACTAGAGTACAAGCTTGATACAAGTATAAGAAATTTTGGGGAATAATCTTGAATGGTTTTAGAGTGAGGCTCTGGAAACTGTGTACATTGTTTTATTGGCTATTTGTTCCCATAGTAAGAGAAAAATCTTGAAAAAAGAGCACTTCCCAATCACAAAAAGCACTACCAGAGCTCTCCTTTGGTACATGTTCAAAGCCTTAGGTAGAAACGCTTTGTGAAGAATCGGAAACTTGGAATTTTGTATTACTACCAATTTTTTCCCATGGAAACAGAAAAATATGGCATAATGAGAACTCTTCATAGCAAAGGGCACTTCTAGAATACTAGCTTGATATGTGTTCAAAGTTCTGGTAAAACGTAAAACAGCTTTCTAGTTTATTAGAAGATTTATAAAATTTTGTCATTTTCCCAAATTTGGCTACCTAGGGCTAAGCTAAAATATTTAAAAAATCTTATTTACCTTACATTATAGATGCTTTCTACTAATTTTGGTTTAAATTGTCCTGCGGTTTTTGCATAGACAGGATTTCTATGGGGAAAAGTCCACATAAAAAATTTAATCATATACCTATACAAAACTTTTTCAGCATGGGGTTGTGTTTTGGTAAACAAGCTTTGTACCAACTGTCGTAAATATTCTCTGTATTCTCTTTACTTGTTATAATACAAACCAATTAGTATTACATATAATTATTTACTTCTCTTTGTCAATAGAACAGATCTGTACAGTACCTTGGTGTCCCCTTTCTTTAACTTCTTTATGGCAACTGCATAGATTAACACTGTCCACCTTATGTGAAGGACGAGCAGCAGTATCAGCATAGCATTAAACACATACAAGGCAACAAAGTCTCCGAACTCCTGTCTCACTTCAATAATACAGGAAGGTAGAACCCTGAAAAAAGCATGTCAATTCCTATACATGTATGCTAAAATATCGTTTGATGTAAAGTTTACTCTATTCACCATCACTATCCAATTCTGCAAACATTCACAATGTATATACTCAAAGGACAATACAAGAGTGTTGCCATTGGTTAAAGTACATGTAAGTAATCAGAAGAATGCATCAAGCCAGTTTGATATCTTGTTGTAACAAAACTCTTTTTTCTTATAGCATGTTAATTCCTATATATAATTGGTCAAGAGTTGTGGTTCTTGTGCACTGCACACCGTCTAATAATGCTCATTATATGTACCATGTGTAGTTAAAATATTTTAAAAGTTATGCTCCAGACAAACATATGTGAAAGAATTAGAAAGTTTTTCTTTCAAAGGGGAGATAATTCTATGTATAGTTGACCAAGAGTTGTGGTTAATGTGCACTGCACACCGTCTCATAGTGCTAATCATTTGTACCACATATAGTAACATATTTTAAATATTTTGAAAGTTATGCTCTGAACAAGCCATATGTGAAATGTGAAGTTTTTCTGTTAAAGGGGAGATAATTCTGTGAATAATTGACCAAAGTTGTGGTTCTTGTGCACTGCAAGTGGTCTCATAGTGCTTATCACTGGGTGACCGTCCTAAGTCGGTCCGCATGGATTAATAGTCTTGATGTTTGTCGTGATGTCAATTTAATTAATTACATTCCGGTGCTTCATTATTTGACGCAGTTATTGTTTGTTTGTCAATGCCTCTCGTTCTGTTGATCCTATTCATACTGTTTTTTATCAGTTGTACCAAATATCATAAAAATATATCAAATAGTTTAAGAGCTATGCTTTGGACAAAGGATGAACAGACGGACAAAGCGACAACTATATGCTCCCCGAAATCTTTCGGAGAGCATAAAAGTTCCATAAACCTCCCACAACTTGCAATTTCCTCTTCAGAAATGTTCTACAGTAACTGGTCTCTGAGTTACTGATAAACGGTTGATTGAAAACCTTAATGTACTACACAAAGTTCTGTTGTACTTACCAGAATGGATATATCACAAGACGTGAAACTGTCCAAACAAGTATGAATACTACAAACAGAACCTCTGATAGCTTTTCCTTTCCAGTGTAGATTGCCATCTTAGCTGCCTGTGTAAAGAATTCAAGAAAAACATACCCCATTATTTCATGTGGCCATTTAAAATTATTCTGAACATGAAATTTCAATATCAAATTTCAATAATGCGATTTTTTAAAAAGTTATTTACAAATTATTATGAATTTTAGGGCTGTCATGATATACCAGTATACAGCAATACATCTCATATTTATATTGCATCACGACACAAAGCGCTTATACCTGTTTTTCGCAAATTGTTTTATTTTCTTTGTAAATAAAACGAGAGCCGCCAGGGGCAGCATATCCCCCCGAAAAAAACCCTTGTGCAGCATTTGCTCTTGATACATCATTGATTTTTATTTATTAAGAAGGGCACCCAAAGAAGGCCTTGTTTGTAAAGTGTTTTCGTGACACATAGTATATTCTCTAGTTAATATTGTGTGATTGCATTTTTTGGTTCGGGAAAACTGAAGGTTGAAATAGAAAATCCCAAACCAAGGTTCTCAACTTGTCTTCCAAAAAAAAGCAAAATTCTATTTTTCGCAATGGTAACCCCAGAGATTAATGTGGCGCCCAACAAAAATGCAAATAATGTAATCTTGGCACATTTTGGATGAATATTGATCCTATCATCTACATTTATTGCAATATATTGTTATATGTATCGTGATATACTAGTCAAATATTGCAATATATCTTGGTACACTTTAGCCGTATTGTGACAGCCCTATTGAATATGTTAATAAACTCTTGTTATAAAGCTTTTGATGTGTGTAATTATTTATTTGCATAACTACTCAAGTAATGGTCTTTCTTTTTAGACAAAAAAGTCAAAGATATGATGTCTCACAATAGACATTCAAAACAAGAGGCCTTAACGTCCATCTGGATTAAATAGACCTATATGTAAATTTTGAACAAAGTTTGTTCTCCATGCCTTTAAGTTACTATAAACCAAAGCTTTAAGCACTTTGCCTTCTAGTTCATAAGAAGATTTTCAATTTTTTTTTCAATTTTTCACCATTTAGGCCCCCAAGTGACCCTCCCTGGGTAATAAGCCCCATCATTTGAACAAATCTGAATCCCCTTCCCTTAAGGATGACATCTACCAAATTTTGATGGAATTGGTCTAGTAGTGTTGGACACAAAGACGAAAGTTAACACATTTGCTATATATATATATATATAGTGTTAAACTTTGACGGCAAAATGCCCAAGAGTCAAACCTTGAACAAACTTTCCACACCTTAAATTTACTACATACCACAAAAAGCATTAAGCTCTAGGAGGATCTAAAATGAGTTTTCATTTCATATGAGTTTTATAACTCTCATTATGAGATGGAAACGAATTTCAGATTCCCTTAATCACATGACACTATTTAAAAGTGTTCTTGGTGATTTTATCACAAAAATGTTTTAAAATGTGTGAAAATTAGCACTGAAATGCCTTCATCGTAACAATGAAACATGACGTCATACCATAGTTACGTGACATCATAATGAAGTGTAATTAAACATGTTACATAACAAAAGTTTTTGTGATGGTGTCATGCCACTTAATAACATGGATGTGATATGGTAAATTTAAAAACCCTGTAATAGCAATTATTAAATTGCTTTTGTGATATACATACAAACAGCCAATAATCAACAGAGTCATGGACCAGCACAACAATTGCTCCCATACGTGGAAAGTTGATTTGCCATGAGAAAGTCATCATCCATATAGTCATGACGTGGTGTAAAACCATCTGGTTAAAATCCTGAAAAGTTACAATATATGTCTAGTTACAAAAAAATATAAATGCATGCAATAATTAAACAAACATTCATATGATCAACATGAATCTGATTCTGAAAACATAAGAAATATTCAGTCATACCCATGTGTTGAACAATATCATTGAAATGTACATTTGGGTTTGGGTCATATAACAATTTAAAAAATTCTATAGCACAAAAGATTAATACTTATCATCAACCAAAAAGTTGATGTTTTTATATTGCTTATACAGCATTTCCCAATAGGAATGGATCTACATTTTTGAATACTTAGCCAGTGAAATTGATCAATGACACTTTTCAAGTAAATATCCTATGAACAATTAAATGGAACAGGCATTTCTTTGAAAACAAACGATTCTTAGTATTAAAGTATCTCGCTGAGGATATAGCATTTTTTTTAGTATCCGCAAGCTAAGGATTCACACAAGCAGCCTTCAATAAAGTCTGATCAAATTCAGACCTGTTTTGCTCAAGACGGTTTATGGAAACTCTTACCTTTCTTTTACGCTCAAACATTATGGTAAAAATTTGATGCCAATAAAAGCTGAGTTCTAGGAGGTAAAACCAAAAGAGATCGTTTTCTACATGCTGAAATGGAAAACAAATTATTGGATATGATAAATAGCTAATATAAATGGGCATGCAGGAATATCAAATTGAGTGTGGTGAAAACTAGAAGGGAATATGTAAGGCACCTGATTTTTTTTTTTAATTCAAATAGTTTTGTAGGTTGATATTGTTAAAACATTAAAAGACTTCTCACAATTGCAACCCGGGTTGAATATTCAGTGTTGTTAATGGGATGACACACACAGGATTGCCAATCAGAATATGGGTTTCAGTTGGACACTCTGGTTTCTTCCCATAGAAAGTATCCACTTGTGCTATCATTCGTGCCAATGTGAGAGACTTTGACATAAGTTGTAACAACTTGTATTTCAATCATTGTAAAAGAAATTAAATTTGGGCTATACAAATTAATTACTTGGTTTTCAGGCCATTTTTTGTTAATTTAAATGAGGCATGGAGGTTTTTCTTTTAAAATTTCATGTGAGAAGTTTAATGTTTCGAAATATAAAATATAGGTAGTATTTTAAAGAAACTTATAATTTAATCAATTGTATATTTGTTTGTATTGCCATTTAAAATAATTGTAAGGAATAAATACCAAAATGAGGTATTTAAACATATATGTTCTAACAGAAAATAAAAATTTGGGGGCTTTACAAAATAAGGGAGAGCCCATATTTTCCTTGAAAAGAAGACCTAGGCCTCCATGAACCCAAAAATTGATATATTTAATATATTCAAAATACAGTGCGATTCAAATTTTAAAAAATTTATATTGAAGATACGCCTAGTACCAGAATAAACTAACTATGAGAATACGTAAAACTATGACTGAAATAACGCATTTAAAAAAATATATATATCAAATTTAGTAGACAGAGCTTGTTTACTTTTGCATATTAAATCCTTCTTTAATCTTTAAATATCATTTATTTTTCAAGAGTTTGTCCATGTACCCATTAATGAGTACTTTTCTAGTCTTATACATCCTATATCTGTAGTTTCTAATAAAGTGGCACAAATCTCGACCTGGTGGGATGTACATAATCTACTTACCTGGTATGGAAGATCTGTGAAAGTCTCCTTTAAGCTCCACAGCCATGGTTTCTGTCAACAACAAGGGATAAATCAATGAGAATATTGTATTACAATACAAAAATTAGGAAAATCATAAATAGTTTAAATGGCCAACCAGTGGACTTGGACAATCACAACCAAATGGAACAAGCTAGCAACATAAAATAAGTACATTTATTAAAACGATCCCAATAAATAAGCCCCTAACCAGCTGTGGAATGGTGTTATGTATTACCAAAAAATAAAGGGAAGTATCCTTCTAAATTCTCTCATGAAAAATAAGCTCATTTGGCTATCATCATCCATCCAGGTGCTAATTAAAATGTGCCTAAGTCTAGATAAATATTTGCATGTAAAACTTAAGATACTTTGCTGGATACGTAACAGAACTATAGCTCTGATTATTTTCCTAGTTACAATATGTTTAAGTACACTGCTAACATAACAGATACTTTATACACAAAAGGGTGTCCTTTATTTGATGAAGTTCAACATCCTATTTCCCCCTTGAACAAGGTTTCAGCTAACTACAGAAATTTAATACCAAATGACTAAACTTTGACTAGTTATTGAAAAATCACCCAATGAAAAAACCTCAAATATATCTCAACTTTAAATTTGTATATTTTATTTAAATGGTTCAAATTTAGATCCTGAAAAGTATAAAACAGTGCCTGCAACTCCTACTATTAATATTAAGGATGTATCAGTGTGAAAACCAAATATTTTATAAAATCAAACATTTTTCTATTGTTGATTTTAACAAAATTTTATATGTTGCCGCACTTCTTTTTCTTCCAAAGCCACTCGAAAGAAGTGCATTTGAAATTAGCTGAAATTGGAATTTTCCCGAATTTCTTGACAAAGAACTAATTATGTGTTCACATCTCTTATTATGCATACCAGAAAGAAAGTTTTATCTTAAATCAATATAATTATAAATAATATATAAATTTCAGATCAAGTTAGAAATTTTGTATTTTTGTCTATTTTTGCAGATTATTGATGCGATAGAATTCCTTAGATACCAAAAAATATGCAAAAAAAATGTCAAAGATTTTCTTATATATCTACTTATAGAATTTGTTACAAAATAAAACTTTTTCCAAATTTGTCACCCAGACAGAGACTTTAAAAACGAACAAAATTAACAAATAAAAATGATGGGTTGCCAAACTACTTTTTTCACAATTTTTGAACAAAGATTCACGTAAGGCGTACTTCTCCTTTATGCCCCTACAACCTTAAACAACATTAAACGAATACATTCCACAGGAAATTAAAATCTATGTAATTTGAGGATTATTCTTACAAAATTTCATGAAGATTCACCCATTTGTTTAAAAGTTATTAAACTTTGAGTTAACCTAGCAACGCAAAATGTCTCATTTAATGAACATCAAAACTGCATCACAACGTCAATGTTTGCCGCCACAAAATGTAGTCCCTCTGCTATAATTTGATGCGGTGTATGCTCTTTTGTATTTTTTGTTGTAATACAGTAGATTACGTATACTCTTATGTAATTATTAGTAAATCAACACAGTTTACTTGTCTAAGTATTACATAATGTGATTTAAAGCAGATCATATCTACTTCCTGTCAAACCCTCACACTTATACATCCTTAAAGTACATTGTATGAACTTGAAGCTCTTATGATTGACTGAAATAGTTAAATGATTAAAACACTGTGCATGACAAACATTGTACACGATAAATCAATTTTATCAGTTCAAATGAGTATGACCTTGATTTTTGATCCGAATAATCAATAGGGTCCCCATCCTTCATGAGACATATAACTGTATGCATATTTATAACCATAAAACCAGTGAATGATATGCTTCAAAATCTTCAGTGGTCTAAAATCGGAAAGATCAAGATAAAAGAAATTTACAACCATACTATAGATAAGATGTTTCAATATTAAGGTATTTAAATATTTATGAATATTTAACACAATATTAAACTGGGAACAGATAAACACAATCTGATAAAGATACATATATCTGTGTGCAAGGCATATCACCCCCACAATAGATCAACATTTAAATCAGATTGAGATAAACACAAATACAAATCATAACAAATTACGTCATACTTACATTCCAAAAAATAAAAAGGCCTCCATAAAAACTAAGTACATAAAACAGAAACTGCCAGCTGCAAGTAAAAACATTAAAAATATGACCAACAATAAAATACATATTTTTAAAAAATATGGTCACATACAAAATGTCATTTAATATGTAAGAAATTGAGTAAATTCATGATAATTGTGTGTGTATTACCATATTACAACAATATTTCACCACAATATAATTATCAATCTGATCAAAAACAGATAAATACACCAGACATGAAACAAATGACCAAAAGGGCCTTAATGTTTACCTGTTGAAAGTTGAAGCAGACCTTTAAGGTTGCTCACCGCTTTCAGAATTAATGGTTAGATGTTCTTGAAATTTTCATATTTTAATCATAATATCATTTTAAGATGATTTTATGAAAACTGAGGCATCTCAATGAGCCCTCATTTTTTGTGAAAAACCCAAAACAAGAGGCCCATGGGGCCTTAATGTCCATTTGGTTGAAATCTGCCCTGTAGTTTCAGAGAAGTCGTTTAAAGACATACTGTAAATTAACCCCTTTTGACCCTGCCCAATTGTCCCCTGGGGGGTCAGGAACTTTTTTGTACAATCTTGAAACCTCTTTCTCTAAGGATGCTTCCTGCAAAATTTAGTTGAAATCTGCCCAATAGTCTAAGAGGAGATGTCATTTAAAGGCATACTGTAAAAATTTCCCCCTTTTGGCCCCACCAAACCTGTCCCCTGGGGGGTCAGTGACTTCATTCATCCCCTGTGGTTTCCTGTCAAATTATGTTGAAATCTGCCCAAAAGTTTTAAGAGGAGATGTTTAAAGACATACTGTAAAATTTACCTCTTATGGTCCTGCCCACCTGTCCCCTGGGGATCAGGGACTTTATTTGTACAAAATTGAAAGCTCTTCCTCTAAGGATGCTCACTGCTAAATTTTGTTGAAATCTGTCCAATAGTCTATGAGGAGTTATCG
>JAUMGZ010202220.1:0-12473 GCA_032359645.1 Pododesmus macrochisma | reverse complement strand
TCAAGGAGTGACCCTAGGATAAAAAATATTCAAATGCCAATCCAGATGGACGTTAAGGCCCCATGGGCCTCTTGTTTCTTTTTAGTCTTTCAAATCAGCATTTGGTCTTTTCAGTCAGCATTGCATTTTGAATATGATGAGTATTTACTAAATTTCACCTTGGTTACTATTTGCATTAATACCGTATCAGCATTGGAAAATTAAATTGAGGAGTACACTACATGTATATAGCTAGTACTTCTTGCGCCTATTTCTTATCTGGAGCTCTGAGTTAATTGACCAAGAAAATAAACAGAGTGTATCGTAGAAGTTTTTATGTTTTTTGACCCGATACCTCAGCTTTGTATATTGAACTACAAAATCCCATTGGAAAGTTGGAGCAATCTTTCACTCCCTAAAGTGTACCTTTTAAGTGAAGACGATGATTCGATGATTCATTGAAATAAATTTTATGTTTTTTGCTTTTGTATAACTTTTAACATTCATTTTTGTCCAACATTCTCTGATAGAGTAGCTCATTTTGGGAGAGTGTTTGCACCATATGTGGCACAGTGGCTCACAGATTGAGTGGTTCACTTCATGATCTGGTAGGCAGGGGTTTGAATCCCAGTTGCGTCAAACCTAAGACTTTAAATTAGGTAATCTTCTTGTTCCCTGCTAAGTGCTGAGCATCTCTTGGTAGGAGAAGGACTGGTTGGCTCAGTGTCGGAATGTCAGGATAGTGAAGTATCTTGTCAATGTGTCTGCAGCGTGATATTTCAGTAAGACAGCACTGTAAATTAGCCGTAAGTGTTCACTGTCACAAGCAGACACCCCTCTCAATATGACCTGGACACGAGTTGAAGGAACATTTGTCACCCCAATAAAAGAAGAATTTCACAAATACTCATATGTGGAAGGTCACAGGCCGCATATCAAAGGTCATGTCACACCTAAGCTGTTAGAATAATGCAATCTTGCTCCTTGCTAAACACAGCATTTTCGTTAGGGAAAGAACTGGTTGGCTTGATGTCATTGGAGTAATGTGACAGAGTAAAGTATCATGTCACTGTCTGTGGTGTGATATTTTAGTTTGACAGCACTAAAAATCACGTACATGCATGTGTACTGTCACAAATAGACACCCTTTTAATATGACCTAGACATATGTTGAAGGGGACATTAGACCCCAATAAAACAAACAAGAGAGAAGTCAGGCGTAAAAATACTTAAAGTGGTTTTAATTGGTTAACAAAAAAACTTGTCTGAAATTCAGTAAGATAGTATAAACTAGAGTGAAGTAAACCACCATTCATGCCCAAGTAACTAGCAACTTTCGCTCTGTATGAGACACATGTTTGTGTTTGAAGTGAGCTCAAGGCTAATGACATTTGACTACCAAGATCCTCTTGGCCACATTAAAAACTGAAATAGGGTAAGCTTATTGATATTAAGTTCATTTGACATTGAGGATACTTTTCACTATAAAATGTATGTATTATCTATTGTAGCAATGATTTCATATTGTGGAGGTAACCGTTTAGATAAGGAATCTTAATAGCAGATATCTTGTTCAAATTCTGCTGTAGGCTAGAGAGTAGTAGTCCAAGGAGATATATCAGGACAAGTGTGTACAAAACAATCTGAATAAACAATACCAAGAAACAAAGGGGAATATGTCAACCTCAAATCCACAAGAAGTAGAGGCAGGAGCAGATACTTCTAATCCAAAAGAAGTAGAGACAGGAGTGGAACCCTCTAATCCACAAGAAGTAGAGACAGGAGTGGAGCCCTCTAATCCACAAGAAGTAGAGACAGGAGTGGAACCCTCTAATCCACAAGAAGTAGAGACAGGAGTGGAGCCCTCTAATCCAAAAGAAGTAGAGACAGGAGTGGAGCCCTCTAATCCACAAGCAATAGACACCCCAGATCTAAAAGCAGTAGAGGAGGGAATAGACAATTTAAATCAACAATCATTAGAAGGAAATGTTGTAAGCTCTGTCTCAGATACACAAAATATGCAAGCATCAGAAATGCCAAAAACACAAGAAATGGAGGCAGTGTTAGATACTTCAAACCAACAAACAATGGATGGAGCATTAGATTCATCAAATATACAAGAAATAGAGGGAGAATTGCACACATCAAATGTATCTGAAGAAGTAGATGAGGACAACACAGGTAACATGGAAGATGAAGATGAAGACATGTTTATGATGGGAGATTGGGATGTAGTTGATGAAGCTGTGGACTCAGACGAAAATGAAGAGATGAATGAAGAGGCGGTGGACTCAGCGGAAAATGAAGAGGTGGTGGACTCGGAGGAGAATGAAGAGGTTGTGGACTCAGAGGAGGAGAATGAAGAGATGGATGAGGAGACGGTGGATTTAACACTTGATGATTCAAGAGTTTCAAATGAAGTTGACAGTGACGATGTTATATTTCTAGACCTTAACGAACACAAGTCAACAGATGCAGCTTCTCTCACAGGTATAAGATGTGAATGTTTTCTGCTTATGAAGGTATAACCATGGAAAGTGAAATATATTCAGATACTGAAGAATTATTTAAACATCAAAGTAATGTAATAATTTTTGCACCATGCATATGTTTAAAACTTACTTGTAGATCTTTATGTAAGTTTATGTACAAATATACTTGTTAATTAATATTGGTTTAAACAATATTTAATTTATCGATCAAACAGCAAACAATCTTATTATTTTGATTAACATATATATATAAAATACATATATTGGTTGAATAAATTTAGTAAAGATTCAGTGCAATTAAGTTATTAAGTACCTAAGTTGAAATTATACTCAGCATTGGATAAGTATCTAACTCAAAATATAATGGATGATATATGATATGTATTACTATTATTATAAAGTTTCATATTTAGTACTAATTATATAAGATAATTAAATTGGATTTAATGCACTTATATCAAATCTAGTAATATTCTCAACTTATGGTCTTACAATATAATTGTGTCAGCTTTCCTAAAATTAGCTGTATGTACAAAGTATGTAATTGATGCTTTCAATATGTTAATGACTTAAATGTTCATTGTGTCATACAGTTGTAGAGAAGACAGACAACATCACAGAGAAGTCTGCAGAGTGTGTCACTACAACAGAGGGAGTTACCAGTGTAGAGGATTCTGTACAGGTCACCGCCATTGAGGAATCCCAAATGTCAACAACAGCCTCAACTGTAATGTCAGAGGACAAGACCAGTTACAACAAAGATAAAGTTGTCACTGATCACATAGAATGTACAGATATGGATGAAACTTCAAACAGTAAACCTGAGGATTGTGCTGACCAGCAGGGAGAATTCAATGTTACTGAAGCAGGAAAAACAGCTCAAACAGGAGAGACAGATAATGTTCCAATGGACATTTCACTAGACCAGCCAGTAACTATAAAAACTCTTTGTGATCAACCTGTATCAGGGGCACATATCTCTAACCAACTCACTCCAGATAAAATTAATGCTGATGAAAGTAAAGACAATGTTACATCTGCTGAAATTTTACCAGACAAAGGCACTTCTGATGGACTTGAACCTGAAAAAAGCATTTCTGTTGTAGCTGTATCTGACAAAAGCACTTCTGATGGACTTGAACCCGACAAAAGCATTTCCGATGGTGCTGTATCTGACAAAAGCACTTCTGATGGTGTTGTATCAGACCCAAACAATCCTGATGAACTTGGATCTGACAAAGGAACTTTTGATGAAATTGTATCTAAAAATAGTAATTCTGATAAACTTGTATCCGACAAAAGTGTTCCTGATAAACTTCTATCTGACAAGACTGCATCTGATAGTCTTGTAGCTGACAAAAGTGTTCCCGGTGAACTTACATCTGACAAAAGTACTTCAGAAGGAAATGTTTCTGATAAAAATGCTTCTATTGGCCTTGAATCTAACAAAGGCCCTACAAAAGGACTTGTATCTGACAAAAGCCCTACAAAAAGACTTGAATCTGACAAAAGCTCTTCAAAAGGACTTGTAGCAGGCAAAATGGTGAGTGTAGTTAAGAAAGAACAGATAACACCAGCAAAAAAAGTGGATATAGGTTCTAAAGATCAGTCATTGGCTGAAGCATCAGCAGCTTCTACAGCTAGTAAGAAATCAATAAACAGTGTGACGGTTAAAACGATAGATACAGTTGAACCCACGAAAAGCAGCAAACCCACAGAAAGCACCAAACCCACATCAATCACCAAACCCACAGCAAATGTTGAGTCAGCAAGTGACAAGAAAGCAACAGTCAGTAAAACTTCAGTAAAAATCACAGAGTCAATGGATAATGACTCTGACAATGATGTAGTTACAGACAAAGATCCTATTCATGGTACATAAACTTTTATTATTAAGTCTTTATTTATGTTGTGTTATCCATGCATTTATTGTTGACAATTTTTCCCTCATATTGTTATACATTTTTCAGTGTTCACTGACAATGTATAATTGATGTACCAGTACAGTTTGTAATATAAAAATACCTTAAGTTTTCAATGAATCTTTTTTATATCTTCTCCAAAACTTGCTTATTTGTTTCATATGTATTGAAGATTTACAGAGTACATAAGTACAGTCAAACCTGTCTATAAAGACCACCCAAGAGACAAGAAAAAAGTGGTCTTTATATGGAGGTGGTTTTTATATACAAGTGTCATTAGACTTCAAGGGATCTGCTTTTAGTTGTATAGAGGGTAATTTTATAGAGCAGGTTGCACTGTATCTCTTATTTTAAGAGCAATGATATGTTAAACATGTGTTAATGTCAAGCACAAATACAGCACCAGCCCATCAACATTCATCTCAAATCATTTGCTTTTGATATATTGTGTATTACATACACCATCATGTCAGATGGAATTTTATTTTCTGTATATAAAGATATTGAATGCAGTGATGTTTTAATCTAGAATTTGAGTTAGCTTGATATAAATATGTAGCATTGTTGCACTCTTTCACCAATAACATTTTGTGTCACTTAATTCTATGACTTCTTTTTATTTTAATACAGAAATTGTTCTGTCAGAAGTTGAAAGAACGGACCTGTCCCATAGCTTTGTGCAGACATTCTTTCTGTTAGCAAAGACTGCTGTTTTAGAATTTAAGAATGCTCTTTGTGGGTAAGTGGGGTAAACTAATTGTTATTATTCAGAATCAAAGCAAATATAAAACATTATTTTTTTTGTTTATTAGAGAATTTTTAAGTGTAGAAACATTTTTACCATTAGACTTATTTCTACATATACATGATATTGTGCATGCTAAGATGTTACAGATACTAAAAAGTATTTAAGTTGGTCAACAACATTCATCTTGAGTTTATAGTGACATGATTATTGTCATAAATTTTTGATAAGAAATGGAAAAAATATCTTTGAAAATCATTTACAAGTGAGCATCAAGACTAGCTCTATGTGCATGATGTATTTGCATGCATGTGTTTTTCATTGATAAATGTATCAACGCTTTACCATTGAACAGTTAAACATATATGTTTAGGCAAAAATGCCACGTATGACTTTCATACGTAAAACTTCGTATAAAAATCGTATGAATTTCATTACGTATAATTTTTCGCATGAAAATCATACATTTCTTTTCGCATGATTTTCATACATTTTACGTATGAATTTCACATCAGTATTTTTCGCATGAAAATCATGCGATATTTCAAAATGTATGAAAATCATATGAATTTTATGTCAAATTCATACGTTAAACTTCTGCATGAAAATCATACGTTTCTTTTCGCATGATTTTCATGTGTTTTACATATGAGTTTTGCATTAGTATTTTTTCGTATGAAAATCATACGAAAAACGCATGTAAATCATACGAAATTTACTCATGAATTTCATACGTAGCTCTTTTCGCACGCGTGGCATTTTTGCCTGTGTAGTAAAAATCAATTACAATTTGATTTTAAAAGCATAAAATGAGTATTTGTGGTTCCATACATGTACTTTTGTATTTCATATTTCTAAAATAATAAAATGTAGTGATAAGTTGTAGCAGTTTTACTGAACTTATATGTTAGATAACAGTCATGAAAAATGTCAATAAAAATGACATGACATTTTTTCTGTTGTACACTGTGGTAAAAAAAAAACTAATTTGAAATCAAAATAGTATTACATGTCTTAAAATTGATTGACTGTGTCTGAACATGTGGTTATTGTGTTTAAGTTGAACTGATTTTATTTTTTTTTATATACAGCACAATCACAAGTACTTTCCAATTCCATAACCCTGCTAGATACAGAAGTGTGGCTAAAATGATTACTCTCATGAAACCTGTAGGAATAGTTGTAGTGAAAATGCCTGACCTTGTTAAAGAAATGCAAGGTAAGTAAAATAAAAACCACTAGTCGCTATTGTATGAGGTGTGGATTTAATTGCAAGAAACCTCTAGTTAGTATTGTATAGGGTGTGGGTTTGTTTGTAAGAAACCACTAGTTTGTATTGTATGAGGTGTGGATTTAATTATAAAAAACCACTAGTTAGTATTGTATGAGGTGTGAATTTAATTATAAAAAACCACTAGAAAGTATTGTATAGGGTGTGGATTTGTTTGTAAGAGACCACTAGTTAATATTGTTAGAGGTGTGGATTTAATTGTAAGAAACCACAAGTAAGTATTGTATGAGGTGTGGATTTAATTATAAAAAACCACTAGTAAGTATTGTATAGGGTGTGGATTTGTTTGTAAGGGACCACTAGTTAGTATTGTGTGAGGTGTGGATTTAATTGTAAGAAACCAAAACTTAGTATTGTATGAGGTGTGGATTTGTTTGTAAGAAACCACTAGTTAGTATTGTATAGGGTGTGGATTTGTTTGTATGAAACCAGTAGTTAGTATTGTATGAGGAGTGGATTTGTTTGTAAGAAACTATTAGTTAGTATTGTACTGGTGTGGATTTGTTTGTAAGAAACCACTAATTAGTATTGTATAAGATGTGTATTTCTTTATAAAAACCCATTAGTTAGTATTCACATGGGTTGAAATTTTGTGTATGGCTTTGAAGTCATAATAATCAATATCAACTTATTAAATATTGGAACAATTGAAAAAAGATATGAAGGACTCCATGGTTTAGTGATATAACTAATTTTACTAACAAATAATTTCGTTAAAATATTTGTTTCACAAAATGATATTTTACAAAAGAATGTTACTGACAATGGATTTTGTTCTTTTCAGCTGAGTGGGAAAAGAAATTAAACATCCAAGGTAATTTAAATCAAGTTAGGTTATTATTTTATAAATTGTTTTCTGCAGAATACTGCTGACTTCAAAGATTGTTTCCTGCTGTATCATCATAATTTTTTATGGCTTGTGTGTCTTTAAATAGAAAAAATTGATGTTGGGCTTTACTGACAAAATTCAACAATGATAGATGATGGACCTTGCTGACCAATTCATCTATCATACTAGATGATGAACCTTGCTGACCAATTCATCGATCATACTAGATGATGGACCTTGCTGACCAATTCATTGGTCATAGTAGATGATGGACCTTGCTGACCAATTCATCTATCATACTAGATGATGGACCTTGCTGACCAATTCATCGATCATACTAGATGATGGACCTCGATGACCAATTCTTCCCTCATACTAGATGATGGACCTCGCTGACCAATTCTTCCCTCATACTAGATGATGGACCTTGCTGACTAATTCATCCATCATACTAGATGATGGACCTCGCTGACCAATTCATCCATCATACTAGATGATGGACCTCGCTGACCAATTCATCCATCATACTAGATGATGGACCTTGCTGACCAATTCATAAATCGTACTAGATGATGGATCTTGCTGACCAATTCATAAATCGTACTAGATGATTGACCTTGCTGACCAATTCTTCGTGATAGATAGATTAAAGGTTGAATTATGCATACCCTGTAGCTAAATGTATCCAAATATTTGACTACACAAGTAAGTGTTGGCCCTTTATTCTATTGTAACTCATTATGACAGAAGATGGAATTGCTAAGGGACACCACTGGTTCTATTAAAGAAGAAAGATACTGATAGATCTAATTCGACATTAAGAAAAAGAAGATTTTATATTTTATTCTGAAGCATTTGTGTACTTATTAACGGTACAAAGCAGCATGAAAACAAAGATCGGAGATGGTAAATTTAGACATGAATGATGGATTTAGATCCATTAATAGATAAAACTAAGACAGAAGATATAAAATACCATGGTATTTTGATTACCAAAAGAACTTACAGGAAACAGTAATTACTGTTAATTGTACAAGTCAGCAATATTGAAATGTTTACAGGACAAATGGATTATATGCAGATGGTGTCAAACTATCAGTACATGGTGACAATAATATATCTGCAATATAAAAGAAAGTAAACAAGAAATATGAAACATCGGGGGGAAAGAGAAAATATTTGCAAACATCAATTAAAGTAAATGGCAGAGGAAACCATATCAACAGAAGATCAAAGCTATTGAAGGAAAAGCTTAAGCTGGGAGATAATTACATAGGTCTCAGTTGTGCTTTACTGTCATGTTGTTGTTTGCTAGGAAGATAACTGCACTGTCCAGCAAGCTCAGTAATGAAAGTTACACCCTACAACAGTCGTTGAAAGGGGTGATAACTCTAGTCCAGAGAGCTCACCTAGGAGAGTACGTCCAACAATTGTTGCATAATTGTTTGTAAAGGGAGATAACTACACTGTCCAGCAAGCTCAGTTATAAGAGTAACATCCTACAACTGTAAGTGTAAGGGGAGACAACTCTAGTCAAGAGAACTAACCTAGGAGAATGCATCCAACAATTGTTTGTAAAGGGAGATAACTACACTGTCCAGTGAATTCAAGTTTGAGGGTACAACCAATTTCTCTTACTATTGTTTGTGCGATAACTGCACATTCCTACAAGCCATCCATTAAAGAGCAACCTACTGCTGTTACAAAAATATTCGTAATAGAAGAAAAATACACAGTATCAGAGAACATGCAACAACTATTGAATCAATATTTTTAAGGGGAGATAACTACACTGTCTAGAAAGCCCATTTGTTAAAGTACGCCTAACAACTCCTACACTATTCTCTACAAAAATGTTATAGAACAATGGCAGAAATCCAGATTTGTTAAAGGAAAACCATTACTGGGTGATGTATTGAATGTCATACATATAATATGTGAAGTGACAGCTTTTTCAAACTCGGAATTAACATTTATATTATCATGAACAAAATGTTGCATATTTCACATAAAAAAGTGAAAAATTCTACTGATAGACATCGGGTATTAAGTGCTACATGTTTATCAGAATCTGTTCGAAATATTGCCATATGATATGTATTTGTATAATAAGGAGTTGTCAGGCATTAGGTGATCTATTTGCTGGGAAAAAACAAGGGCTTTAAAATAATTTACTGCTGGGAATTGAAATGTTAAAAGCAAAATCAAGTTTGAACTTTCAACAAAATTCATCTGCGGGCACATAACATAATCATCAGCAATCATAAACAAAATCATAGCAGATTTTCAGTTGAAAAATATTGTCAGATTGTATTAAATTGTGATGATATTTTGATTTGATTAATGTATGTAATTGAATGTTAACACAAGAGTGTTATAGAAAAATAAGATGACACACAGCTGTCTGTAGGTGAAAGGTTTCAAAATCTTATCACAGTGGCAAACATATCAATTCATTCACTTTGGCTTTTTTGAATATCCCTGTAAGAATGGGTCAAATAGGAGGTATGTATATTTCCTCCTATGATAGATCACATTACTATGGAGTAATGTCCACACAGTGTTTAAATTATAAAGGATACACATTTTCAGGAACGAAAACTCATTATGGGTGCTATGAATAGTAATGATGTTGCATTTTAAGGAAATAAAACTTTCCTTGGTTGAAACTTATTAAGATCGAAAGCATGTGGGGGGTACTTGTATCTTTTTCCATATGTTATGAACTATTGAAATGAGTGCCCATTTATTGTCTTTATCAGTCAAAATGACTTAAAAAATCACATAGCTTATTACCGGTATGATTGAAAATCAAACAGAAACTACAAAAGAAAAGATTTTAGGGTTACATGAATAGGTCAGATATTCTATTTGTGCATATGATGACACACAGTGACATTGTGTCTGTACAAAAAGAGGCTCACTTTAGTTGCCTTTCCACTTTCATATTTGTTCCACTAATTCACTTTTCAGGGATCAATCCAATAGAAAAATCTTTGTATATAGAAGGTCTTCCTGCAACTGCTAATGAGAGTAAATTGAGAGCATTGTTCCCCACCAGCATGAGAGCATGCATTTCACGTACATCAAGTGGCGCGGTGGACAGGTATGTATTGTATGGCCAGTGAGTCGCAGAGGCTGAGTTAAGCAGAGAAGGACAGCACTGTAAGATTATCTTAACAAGGTGGATTAAGTTTGATTCTAGTGCATTACAGCTATATCAACACTTGTAGAATGGTGTTGAGTATCATTTTTTAATATTATAAAAAATCTGAAACATTGTCACAGAAGGTGTGGTTATATACCGGTAGTGTCGGTAATATGTCACTTTTCACCCTGATACATTTTCAGACAGCAAGTTTATGTAAAGCTTGACAACACTTTTCTAATCAAAATCGTGAGACTTGAATGGAACGATGATTTGTTTTGAGCTTTTTCACGAAGGAGTCCATGTGTTACTTAAATCAAAGTTATCCATGAAGCATGAAACAAGTAAGATTACCATGATAGAAAAAATAACTATTGCTGAAAGAAAGAAATCTGTTGATTTAACTCCATGAATTCGTAAATGCTTAAAAAAGGCTAGTTTAAAAGAAAGTAATCTATTAAAATAACTAAAAGATTAACAAACGAGTCAGAACATCAATTGATAACTGAACAAGAATTTGGTATGTTATTCAATGAACTGGAAGAAAGTTTTATTTTTAAAGTGAAAGTCTAAATTACAAAATGGTATCATTAAAACAAAACTGAAAGAAAAAATACATGAGAATTATTCCAGTCATGATGTTTTGACATTTATATAGGAAATGACACCTTTTGACTGAATAAAGATGCATATTTTGTATCTTTACTTGTGTAGTGGAAGTTTGGAATGATGTCAAGAGAGGACTGGCCTCAGATATAAACAGGTCCAAAAATCATTGACAAGAGAAAATGTCAAAAGAATACTTAAGGAAAGGGAACTGTTATTCTTATTGAGCAGCACCATACATTGATTGTAACAAAAGGAAATCAGACATAAGTCAACCAGTCATAATGTATGGTTTTATTTAGGGACACTTCTAGACTATATAAAGAAACTTGTTTGGTACCTTTTTCTTGTAACATAGACCATTACTAGTGTTACTGATTTTATCTGGCACACTTGAGTGACTTTTGTTGCCATTTTAACTAAATGATATCAATTGTATATTCTGCTGTATTGATTAGAATTTTTAACTTATTCGAGTTATTCCTTTTCTTTGTTTTGATTTTATTCCTTACCGGTAATATAACTAAATGAATTGTTCTGATACACATTGAAACATTGAATAAATGTCTTTGAGAAAATTGTATTAACAGAAATATGAGTGTTTAATGGTATATGTACTATTTGTTGGTATGTTGGCAAAGTCTTTAAAGTAATTGTTCCGTTAACCAAATAGTTAAAATATACCGTAGAAAACTTCAATTTTCATGCCTTGGATTCTCGTGAGTTTATTTATGCAACATTTTCATGAAACTTTGAAACAGTACCATATATATTTACCGGATTATTAGCCACTTTTTTCCCCTAGCTGTCAGGACTGCCGCCTATATAAAGGTGTGACTTATATGTGTATTAAAATTAAAAATAAAGTAAAAAAAAATGTTTCATAATATTGTGTTTTTCTATTACAAAAGTCGTTTTCTTTAACGTTGTATTTATCTCAAAATTAGATAGTTTTTGATGTTATATGTGGTTATTTTTAATGTATTAATGTACTGTGTATGTTTCTGTTAAAGTTTTAATATTTAAATTACGGGGATCGCAAATGGTGTACCTACAACAAGGCTGTACATCTTGGCCATTTTTGAAATTTGCGGCTTATGTTCTGCCGCGGCATATATAAAGGCGCGGTTTATGTTGCAAAAACCCCAACAATCTCCTAAAAGTAGACCTGCGGCTTATATACAGATGCAACTTTTGATCCGGAATATACGAAGTCATTATAAGTATGTTTATGAGAAATGAAGATAATTCAAATACAAAATTAGAATTAAAGTTACTGTGAATTTATGTGCCTGTGTTAAAGTAAAAAAAAAAACTAAACCACAAAATCTGCTTTATGTATCACTAATAAAGTCTGTTATAGTCCTTGTTAGGGCCCTGCATCCAAAGATGTGGGTGCCCTATAGTAATCACTTTGTCTGTCAGTATGTCTGTCCGTCCACATAATTTTGTCCAAAGGAC